>OX104115.1:10112854-10235289 GCA_944474755.1 Limnoperna fortunei | reverse complement strand
AAACATGTTCTACTATAACTGGTTACAAATTGTATCACAATCCAGAATTGATCTTATTAAGGTCTCTTGTGATTTTCATAATTTTTCTTTTGAGTTTTTTGTATATATAGTAACGCAACTTTATTTATGGAAAATTGCATCTTTGACAGAAATATTTTGTGCTGTCCATCAATCTGATGCAAATATTTATTGGGACAACTTCTACGTTTTTAATGGGAATTCTTAACTTTGTTTGCATGTGTTTGGAAAACAGATTGAAATGTTTTCTTTACAAAGAGTATTTTCACCAAATGCACCTTTGTTAAGAGCTCCGTGTGATTTACTATACTGAGATCTGTTTCTTCCTCACACACCTATTAAAAAAATCACCTAACCTAAATAGGTTTTTTAAGTTTAATAAAGTTTGAAAAGCATATCTTGAAATTTTTGTTAAAAAAGAAAAAATATATTCTTGCTTACCTATCCATAGCCATGAAGTCCTAAAAGTTGAAACAGTGTCTATTCCTAACCAGAACTGTCAGCTGTTTATTGAAGCCTATTTGTGGTATTATTTGTTTCCTATTTACAGTTGATGGTATATGTAATGGACAGACCTGTGCAGAGAATGCTCATTGTTTTGCACAGAAGTGTCAGTGTAAAAATGGTTTCTATGGTGAACCGTACACTGTATGCAGACGTAAGTACTTCAGTTTTTGAATGTAAAAAATAATTCTGCAATTTGGCATAAAAATACATTTTTAAAGTATGCAGTTGTGAAATAAATAATTGATAGATGGGGGTTAATATCCATCAGAACTTCAAGTACATTGGAATGCGATATTATAATTGAAGTTTCATTGAATAACACCTTATATTCAATTCCGTTAAAATTCACAGATGTTATGCATTAAATGTTTTCAGATTCCAGCAAGTTGCACAATTAAGTATATGATATAAGGTACATGATCACAACTTGTACACAGGGTTACTAATCAAGAGATAACAAAATAATTGGACATATTTTTTTGAAATATTTAATTTTGATTAAACAGACTGTCAAATGAAGAAATCTTAATGCTAGTTGTATCTTTTGAGAAATAAAACATCAGTGTGCATGCACGGTGTTACCTGTTTGTTACATTTCATTTCATATACATCACATAATTTGGCCAAGGCAAACCTAAGTGACTTTTAAAATTGACATTTTCAGCATTATGTAATGGTAATAAATGTGCCGAAAATGCAATCTGTGTTGATGGTCAGTGTAAATGTCGACATGGTTACCATGGAGATGGACTCGTCAAATGCGAAAGTAAGTTTTGAAGGTTTTTTTTGTCAGTATGTTGATTTGATTGATTTTTTATTACTGTACATGTAAATTTCAGGATGTGTTAACTCCCCTGTCCAGAAGGGTCATGTGAGCTATTGTTATAACTTGGTATCTGTCTTCTTCTCCAAAACCACTGTAGGGATTTCTTTGAAACTATGCACACATCATCGTTAAATGTGCCGAAAAGTATAAGGTAGTCGCAAAACCACTTTCACTAAAGAAAACATCTACATTCATCAACTTTGAACACAATGGGTTTGATATTTTGCAGGATAATAATTAAACAAAGTATACCCCATACACAGGTAATACAGGTCTTGCGTTTATTTTAATCCTGAGTACACTAAACAAAGACCACCTTCATGGAATGGCCTCCTTCTTTTCAACAGATTTGCCGAACTGAGTTTCTGCAACCTCCGACTTGTAAAACCACCAATAGAGTCTCTCCTGCATCCACATGATTTTTAACATGAATGAACAGTGCCTAATTTACATATAAGCTAACAATACCAAGATTGCACAAATCATGGATCCCACCATCCAGTCAAATACAGTTTTGGCTTATAGTTCAAAAAGTATACAAGATAGGGGAAAACTTCCTTGGCATCAAAAGCTCTACAAAACACTTTACTGGTTCAAAGTTTTACAATGACTCCTTGTAGGAGTCTTATTCATCAGAATTGATGATTTTTTTTTAAGTCTTTTCATTATTATTTGTTTATTACAATATTATTGTAAACCAATTAACAGATAAGAACAACTTATTCACTGGTGACAGGAAACATTTTCTGTGCCAGTCGAGCAGTGTGAATTTTACATACAAATTATAGAAGAATATATGGATATTTCAAAACAATGGTAACTTTCATTTTGGCTGTAAAGTCTTGGGGTCATTAGTTATGTAGGAAAGACACATTTCTTTGTGTAAAGTTTAAAACTTTCCCTTTCAGCTGAGGATATATGTAATGGTAAGCACTGTGTTCCCAACGCCATCTGTGACAACTATCAGTGTGTATGTAAACCAGGATTTTGTGGAGATGGGTATGTGAAATGTGATCGTAAGTAAATTTGTACTTTAAAGACATATAATTATATATTATGCAATTAAATTCTGCGGAGGAAGGCCATGAGGCTGAAACGTTAGGATAATTAAACAGAGTTTATATATAAAAACTCTGTTTATATAATTTATTCTATGATTATACAATTTTTGTCATTGACATGTTATACTCAAACAGCTACGCCACAAGTTAGTTCTTTATGACTTGTTAAGAGTTATAGTCCTGAGACCACCTGTATAAAGCAGACACCTGCTGTATAAGACCATTATTTTCATATCCCTTTGTATTCCATTCAATAATACCTAAGCCTGTTTTAAAAGACCTATATCTTGGAGACCAATTTTTTGCTGTGTCTTGTGTGCCCTTTTAACAGGTTTCATAGTTATAGATTGACTTCAGTTCGAAAATCATGTAAAAGTAATGGAAACCTTTATGCTGCAGAATTAAACCTTTTATTTTTATACCCCACTTGAAAAATGGGGGTTTATAGTGATGGGTGTGTCTGTCCATCTGCTGCACTTGTGATATACCCATCTCTTCTCCACTGCATAGAATTTAATTAACAGCAAGTTAAACCCACCACTTTAAAAGGGGCAGGATAAATGAGCAATGAGGTGTCTGTCAGTCTGTCCATTACACTTAATGGTATCCATCTCTTATCTGCAACTTTGACATAAACTTTCTCATGTAGTACAATTATGCACCTGATATTTTACATGTTTTATTAGTGTTTCCCATATCAAAACATGACCTTTAGTATTCTCTGACATATGGGTACCCATTCCTTATCCTACAGACACAACTGCATGGAATTTAAATGAAACTTTCACATAATCTTTGTCACAAAATGCAATCATATGCCTTATATTTTACATGTTGATTTGAATGATAATTGAGAAAGGGTGAAGGGCGAAGTATCAAATATTGAACATTGCTGATAGTTTTTACAATATGTTGGTTTATTGAAATTGGGAAACTTTTTGTTAAGACTATTTTTCAGACAATATCAGATAACATTAATAAAACAACATGTTATGTCCCTCAAAGAATAATTCTTGACAACAACACTTCCACAATTGTCAGCTGTTTGTACATAATTACTCTTTGAAACACAACACTTCCACAATTGTCAGCTGTTTGTACATACTTACTCTTTGAAACACAAGCTTATAGTTTTATACTGAATTGTTTTCTGAAAAAGTTTTTGTCAGTAAGACCATCTTTAATTCTAACACTTTAACCTTTAACCTATTCCAGCACTGTGTAATGGTAGAAAATGTGTGGATAATGCTTATTGTTATAAAGACACCTGTCAGTGTAATGATGGTTTCCATGGAAATGGTTATATTAAATGTGAAAGTAAGTTTGATACCATTGTCCAATTTTTAAAACAGAAAAGCATATTTAAAGTATGCTAAAACTTATGTGTAAACTGTATTCAAACATGCTTGTGTAGAATTCAGGGATTTGCTATGTCTTTAAAAAGAGTTGTTTATTATATCTTTCCAAAAATGTTGGACATTCGGTCCACCAACTTCCCCAGAAATGCTGTACCGAAGCAGCTTTTGCCAGACCAAATTTGTCTATGTTGTCATTGTTTACATTTAACTAGCTACCTTATATGCATGTAGATACAGACATCATACATAAAAGTTATTGTAAATGGCATACTATTCATAACTGTTAAAAACAAGCTGTGTATATCAGGACAAAAGTGTCAAAAGAATATAAATAAAATAACATTTTATTATACACAGAAATAATTGACAAAGCTGAAAGCAACTGCTTCATGGGAAACCCATCTACAGATATTATCATGAGGTCATTGATAACCATTTATTTTTATTGCTTCAATTTCAGCTTACTAGTATATATTTTATATATTATCAAAGCCAATGACTAAAATGAAATATGTTTTAAACAAACTTTTATCAAACAGTTAAGATTTTTCATTAAAGGCCGTTGTAGTCTACTTTTTACTTATTTCTTGCTGTTGGTAATTAGATGTATCCCGGAAATGAACAAATGGTGCATAATCCATTTGCCAAACTAAAACGTTTCAAAAAAGTGTTATTATATCGGTTTTGTCCGCCGGTCCGACGCATTTCGTGAAGACTGTTGATACGTCCTGCCAGCTATGTTTGGACATTTAGTTACAGCATGATGTGATCTCTTCACTGGCAAAATTATGTAGGGCTGTGCCAAATATTTCATGCTTGAGTGAACTTAGAAAAAGGTGGATGGCTAACAATGTGCCAATCAGTTTCACAGGGACACATTTTTTTGTGGTTTTTATAATGTAAATTTACATGCTGTGAGCATAGCTTAATACTTAGTTCCAAATTTAGATACAACTGAGAGATGGTAGACATCCATGGATCCAGTTCAAAGTTTTTGTAAACCAACACCTTGAATATTTTTCTTTGCTGCAGTTATTTAAAAATGGGTTATTTTTAAAAATGCAAAAAACATTTTACCAGTTATACAAATACTCTAGTGTGTTGTACAGTACAGTTGATTCAACTTAATTACATACCTGTTAATTGCATATTTCTCTTAATTGCATAAGACTTTAAAATGCTAAACCATTTCCAATATTCTCCATATTAAAAACATCTGTTAATTGCACGAGAAAAAATTAAGAAATAAAAAAATTGCTGTTAATTGCATAAAATTATCAACAAATTGACATATTCATTTCAAAAACTGGCATTTTCTTAGCAAGGTAATAACTGTCTAGCAATATAATTTTCATAAAGCATGTTTTGACAACCTTCTTTTTATATTATAATTGTTGTTACAAGAATTAAGATAATATAAAAGAGTTATCTAAATGGTTTTATGGATCAATACAGCTTTTAATTAGACAATTAAAGTGAAAACTTTATATTTTCTGTTTAAAAATTGTCATTTCTGTTAATTGCATATTTCGGTTAATTGAATATTTTCTCTGACAAATTGGTGCAATGTAGAGGAATCCACTGTACTATGAAGCTTTATTTTGTTACAGCACAAGATATTTGTGGAGGCAAACAGTGTGCTCCTAATGCTAAGTGTGTCAACTTTCAATGTGTGTGTAAAGATGGGTATGTGGGATGTGGCTACACGGAATGTGAAGGTAGGCAATAATATCATGTAATATTGTTCGTATTATATGGCTGTAGTGCTATATAATAAATTATTAATAATTACCTTTGAAAAGAAAAAATTATGATTATTGGTGGTGACTTTAACTTGCCCCATATCAACTGGTCAAATTTTTTTTTTTTTTTTTTTTTTTTTTTTTTTAACTTTTTATTTTTCTAATCAACATGTCATACATTATAACATATAGTTATCTGATGTACAAACCAATGAAAAATACAACATCTCTAGAGAGATTATACTAATACATATATTGGTTTTACACTGAGTATGTATGTATCTTGTTGAGTTTTATTAAAAGTAAAAAAAAAAAAAAAAAAAACGAAAAATAGATGCAAAAAAAAATTAAAATAATAATAGCACTGATATAAAAAAAAGTAATAATAACAAAAATACAAATGAATAAATAAACAAAAAAAAAACAATGATAGTAATCATGTCATACTAGCTTATATGTCATCAATTATACAATATTTGTTGAGTTGTGGGTTGTATTTAAAAATCTATAGCAATTCCACAATTTATCAAAATTTTCTAAACACTTGTTTTTAACAGCTGTCATTTTTTCAATATTATACATATATTTTAGTTTTTCTTTCATTTCCAACACATTAAGATGTTTATTGAAGCATTTTTTATTATAAATATATTGCTTCATCCAAAGAATAATATTGTTTTCTGGATCACCTCTACAACAATGTTTTATATTACCTAAGAGAAAATTATTTTTTGTAAAGGCTGTGCTTATACCATTTTGAAGGAGCCATTGATCAATTTCACTGATAAAATCTTGTACACATTCACATTCCCACAACAAATGTTCTATTGTTTCTATTTCATTTTTACAAAAAGTACAAAAAGGAGTGGAGGTAATGTTTATTTTGTTGGCAAATTTATTTGTTGTCAAAATTCTCTGATTAACTCTATACTGAAGCCAAAGTAGTTTAGTATTTTTTGTAACAACAAATGGTAATTTGTTAATAGATTTCCAATGATCCATATCTAAATTTAGAATGGTGTTCCATTTCACATTTCCTGTGGATATGGACTCATTCCTGTTAAAAATAGAGTACATATCTCTTGAACCTTTTCGACTTTTGAGAATGGTCACAACAGATGATGGAATGAATGGGGAGGCAATTTTGCAGTTACCTTTTGCAAACTGCTTACACCTATTAGAAAGTAAAGAAATAATACTGTTATACTTCATAACATCCAAATTCAAATGGAAAATATTTTGTAATTCTTCGTACTTCAAAAAGGATCCATTCTCATTTACTAAGTCATTTACAAAACAAATACCTCCATCCTGCCAGTCCTTATAGAATATGGGTTTCCCCCCTACTGTAAACAAATCATTCATCCAGAGAGGACTAGCTAAAAAATGCTCCCAACTCCTATTTTTTTCCTTTTCTATTACCATTTGCCATGCTCTTAAAACATCTTTCCAAAAATTATTGTTGATATTATCTTTTATTTGACTTATATATGCTGAACCAAATGTAAAAAATTTGGCTTGATCTACATGAGAGAAAAAAATATTTTGCCAATTACATGTAATATCATTTTTAAATAATCTTCTAATCCAAGTACATTTCATTGCTTGAACAAAAGCATCAACATTGATCATTTTTAGGCCACCTTCTTCATAGCATTTTTGAAGTACATCTTTTTTAACCTTATAAACTGGTGAACTCCACACAAATGAGTAAAAAATATCATTAATACTCTTTAATATATTATCATTTGGGTTTGGAAGTGACATTATAAAATGGTTCAAAACTGGCAGAAGAAGTGTTTTAACAACAGTTATTCTACCAATCACTGTGAGATTACGTTTTGACCACTGATTTATTATACACTTAATCTTTCTTATACTTTCCTCATAATTGAGTTTTATCACTTTATCCAGGTTGACATCGAAATTGACACCTAATAATTTAAAGGACGTGGCTCCCCATGAAAGATTTCTTTCTGTGCATAGAACCTCATTAGAATACTTTTTATTCCCAATCCAGACCACCTGAGTTTTAGAAAAGTTAATATTAAGTCCTGAAATCTTACCAAACCACTCAAGTTCAAGCAATGCTTCATTTAATGAAGCTTCAGTACCATCCAAAAGCAATGAGGTGTCATCTGCAAATTGTGACAACTTATGTTCAACCTGGATGACTTTGATTCCATTTATATCATGATTTTTTCTTATTTTTATGCCCAAAATTTCTGCACATAGAATAAATAAGTAAGGTGACAAAGGGTCTCCTTGTCTACAACCTCTTTCAATGGAGAAAAAATCTGAAAGATGCCCCCCTTGAATAACTGATGAGCTAATGTTTTTATACAAAACTTCTGTCCATTTAATGATGGCTTCTCCAAAATTAAAGAAGTTCAAAACACTTGACAAAAATGTCCATGAAATGGAATCAAAAGCCTTTTCAAAATCTATTAATAACAAGAGGCCAGGAATATCATTTTTTACAGTATATTGCATGATGTCATAAATCAATCTGATGTTTTCCCCAATGTATCTTCCACTAATAAACCCAGTTTGGTCTGTGTGAATAAGATTGTCTAGCACAGTTTTGAATCTGTTTGCTAATACACCAGAGCATATCTTATATACTGTATTTAATAAGGATATAGGTCTCCAGTTTTTCAAGAAATGTCGTGGTTTATTGCCCTTTGGTAGACAGGTTATAATACCCTGTTTTTGAGTAACAGAAAGTTCCCCATTTTTATAGCCGGTATTTAATGATCTTACTACAAAGTGTTTTAAATCCTTCCAAAAGAATTTAAAGAAATCATTAGAAAACCCATCTGATCCTGGCGTCTTGTTATTTTTCATTTTGTTCAAAGCTTGTCCAGCTTCCTCAATAGTGATAACTCCCTCTAAATTATGTTTTTCTTCAGTTGTTAACTTTCTAATATTAACATCTAATAAACCTGTATTAATCTCATCTAAAACATTAACAAAATTGTTATCATTTCTTTTATAAAGAGTTTTATAAAATTCTTTAACCTGGTTTAGAATTTCTTTCTGATCTGTTACCACCTCTCCGTCGTCTTTTACTACTTTAGGGATAATTTTACTGGTAAAATTTTTAGATCCTAGACCACAGAAATAGTTGGTTGGTTTTTCTCCTTCCTCTATCCACTGAACTCTAGATCTAACAATTTTACCTTGTAATTTCTCTTTTCTAATATTTTCCAACTCTTGTTTTTTGTCTTCCAATTGCTGTATTGACCCATTATCTAAATTCTCCTCAATATCTTTTATCTCCTCCCTTAACTTTTTTTCTTTATTACACTTTTCTCTTTTTTTAAAACTTGCATAGGAGATGGATTTGCCACGAATTTCCATCAACAGTGTTTCAAGGAAGAGCTGGTCATCTATAGTGAATTGAAGTATCTTACTATCTATATCATTTATGCTTTCATAATTATATACAGGGACACAATATTGTTTTTTAACCTCAAAAATTTTATCTTTAATTATCTTTACATATTCTGCATCATACAGTAATGAATTATTAAATTTCCATAACCCTTTTCCTCTAACAAAGGGGCAAAACTCCAATTCCAATAATATTCTAGAATGATCTGAACGATAACTTGGTTCAATACAGCAATTTTTCAAAAATGATAACATGCCATCTGAAAAAAGAAAAAAGTCTAATCTTGCTTGTTTCAGTGGAGATTTCTTTCGCCACGTGAATCTTCGTAAGTTTGGATAAAGTTCTCTGAAAGGATCGATAAGTGACCTAGTTTCTATCAATTGCAATAACTTTTCTCTTGCATTTGAGTTATTTGTATGCAAATAATTACTATAGTCTAGATCAGGAGACAAAACCAGGTTAAAGTCACCACATATTACATAATATTCATTTTCAAAATCATCAATTACTGACATTATATGATCAAACTGGTCAAATTTAACGGTTAACACTGGTTCTACCCAAACCAACCAACACCATCGCTTGTAAGAAATAGCAGATGATGCCGGTTTACAACAAATGCAACCCCGACTAAAAAATAATTTTACACATTATCCTAGTCTAGTAAAATTGTGTGATGCAGCTCCAGGTTTATATGATCATGAAATAGTTGTGACCGACTCTGACATAAAACCAATATAAAACAAACCAAAACGGCGTAAAATTTATAAATATAATAAAGCAGATTGGACGATCATAAACACCAAAATGGAAGACTTGTCATTTGAAATTGTGAACATGAAAGAATCCGTTAACAACAAATGGAATGAACTTAAATCAGGCATTTTAATACCATCTAAACTACAGTCAAACCTCTAAAAACCGACCCCTCACTAAACCGGAATCCTGTTTATACCGATCAAAAAGTTCGGTCCCAAAGTTTTGTTTTCAATTTCTTCAGTAAAAATACCTTACTATACCGGCCCACTGTGTATTCCGAACACCGGAGTAAAAGTTAATCCCCAATATACAATTTGTTACTATAAAAACCCTCATAAAAGCGGCTTAATTGAAAATCGATAATCTTGAACGCAAAGCCATGTGTCCTTGTTTACACAACTATTTAACAATAATTGTTTGAACTTGGGTTGCCTGAAGGTCAATTAATTGCACACTTACATCGATTTAACCTACGTATAAATAATAGGGTGAACTGTTTTAATTGATAAAATTAAATTAGAGTTTTCCAGTTTTGTTAAATGGGATCGTTAAATCCTGGAATGAAACTTCAGTCTACATTATTCAAAAGTGTTTTCTCTAGGTAAGATTTTCCTTGCTGGACCCCGCACAGATAACGAATGAGGATGAAGATGATCCGGATGACGACATTCCGCTTGCGCAGTTGAGCGTTAGCTCAGGGTCATGATTAGTTAGTCTCGATCACCCAGACACATATATAATAGCGTCTGGGATAACCTTATTTTAATTTCGCTACCAATAGGTGGAGACAAACAATGATTCTATTTTTAGAGCCCTATTTTTAAACCAGGAAAACCATGCAAACATATCTATACTTGTAATATGAC
This sequence comes from Limnoperna fortunei, assembly GCA_944474755.1. Lineage (NCBI taxonomy): Eukaryota > Metazoa > Mollusca > Bivalvia > Mytilida > Modiolidae > Limnoperna > Limnoperna fortunei. The sequence goes on along the minus strand of OX104115.1, from coordinate 10,224,755 downwards.
GTCACAGTAAGATTCACTCTTGATTATGCATAACAATAATATTTGTTTAATTAATGGATAAAGTCATATTTTATAAAAATATTCAAATGTAAACTTTGGTACAATTTGTTGTACACTTCTTGATATGAACGGAAGTAATTTTTTGGACAATAAAAATAGCATCCAATCAAAAATTACGCCCAGTTTTGGGCGTTATGATAACGAGTTTAATATAGAGCTGAATCCAGACGCACATATGTAATTAAGCGTCTGGATGATCAAGACTAATGATTAGTCGGAAGTGAACTTTGAGAATTTTGATAAAATTGAAAAATCGTTGCCGACCGTTCGGAGCTGATATATGACACGCGGATATTTTGAAAACGCTGGATCAAATAATAACTTTTGCAAACGCTAAGGACTGTCGTTCTTAAAATAAATTACAAGAACTAAAAAATATGACCGAGGACACCATCATCAGGAGACGAAGAAACACACAACTATTGGCGCTTTTTATAAATGAAATAGTGTAACTAAAACTGTTCGTAAATAAAAACTTTGTTTACAAAACAAAGCAACAAAGTAGACGTCTTAACTAAAATTAAAAATCAGTGTTCAGAATCTACCAGGTTGATAACATAACAGTCAATTGGTATTATCCATCAATGCATTATTTGTTGAATGAAACCCTGACCCAATTAAATTTTTCAAACACCTTAATAAACCGATTCACTGCCCAAACCGACCATTTTTTCTTGTCCCGATGATGGTCGGTTTAGACAGGTTTCACTGTATCATCAAAAAAGCAAAGTATGCCTTGGATCTCAACAAGACTAAAGAAAAGCATAAAACGTGAACATTTACTAAATATCAAAAAGCTAAACATTCTAATAATCAGGATGACTGGGCACATTACAACTTCATAAAAGCAAACTACAAAAAGATATTCGAAACGCCCATTGGAAATACGTAAATGAGTCTTTAAATAATAACTTAAATGTCAAAGTTAAATGTAATGACAATATTGGGGTAGCTGCTATTAAGAGTAACGGTGTTATATATCATGATAGTGTAGATAAAGCGGAATTACTAAACAAGCAATTTAAATCGGTATTCACAGTGGAAAACCCTGATGATGAACTACCTGAAATCACAGGACAAAATTATCCAACAATGTTGGACCCCAAAATAACAGTAGAAGGTGTCCAGAAACTTTTATTAAACATTACTATTAAAAAAGCAAGTGGCCCAGACGAAATTCCAAATCATATCCTCAAGTCATGTGCAAAAGAACTAGCACCAGCAATAGCATCAATTTTCCAACAAAGTCTTGATACTGGGGAACTCCCAACAGACTGGCAAAATGCAAACATTTCACCAATATTTAAAAAGGGCAATAAACACCAACCAAGTAATTATAGACCAGTTTCGTTAACAAGTGTTTGCTGTAAAACTCTTGAACATATTATATGCAAAAATATATTAAATCATTTTGAGAGATATAAAATTCTTACTCACTTACAACACGGCTTCCGTAGTGGTCATTCGTGTGAGACGCAACTAATAAACACGATGCATGATATAACAAAATCATATGATAATAAAGAACAAATTGATCTTGGGTTCTGGATTTCAGCAAGGCGTTTGACACTGTTCCACACCGTAAACTGCTCCATAAACTCTCACATTACGGAATATGGGGAAATATAAATCTCTGGATAAGAAATTTTCTCATGCACCGACATCATAGTGTTGTCATCGACGGTATATCCTCGTCTCCTTGTACAGTCGACTCTGGTGTCCTGCAGGGAACTGTGTTGGGCCCTCTTTTATTTTTATGTCACATAAACGACCTCCCTAACTGTGTTAAGTCCCAAGTCGGATTATTTGCGGATGATTGTTTATTATACAGAACTATAAAATCTTGGAATGATCACTTAAACCTACAACATGACTTAGATTCACTACAAAAATGGGCAAATACCTGGGGGATGAAGTTTAATGCAACAAAATGCTACGTCATGACAATCCATCGTAAAAAACATCCGTCAATATTTAAAAACTCTTTAAACCATCATATTTTAGAACAGGTCGATGAAAATCCCTATCTAGGCGTAATAATTAATGCAAATCTCAAATGGAGCACACATATATCCAAAATCTGTAATCGAGCAAATAGCATCCTAGGCTTTATTCGTAGAAATCTTAAACACTGTAGTGTATCGTTTAAAGAAACAGCCTATACGTCTATAGTTGGTTCGATACTAGAATACTCATGCACAGTATGGGACCCGTACCTTCAAAAAGATATCATTCTATTAGAAAGTTTGCAGCGTCTGGCTGCCAGACTTGTCAAAAACGATTATAACAATAAAAGTAGTGTCACCGAAACGATGAACAGTCTAGGTTGGAAGCTGCTAGCTGAATGCCGTAGAGAATTAGGTCTCACTCTACTTTTAAAAATCTTGAACGACCTGGTAGTGCTACCCACTGACCCACTGGACTTATATCTAAACCCACGTAAAGAAAGGAAATCAAACTCAAAAGCATTGAATTATATACATTGTAACACTGCTACTTTTAAAATTCATTTGTACCGAGAACAATGAAAGACTGGAACTCTTTGGCAGATCAGTGTGTTACAGCGAAATCTTCAACTCAATTTAAATCAGAACTATTAATTTTGAATCCAATATCTGCTCAGCGCGACTAACATCAGCGCACTCCCCCCACTCAAAGATTAATGCTCAATAGTGAGCCACTTTTGAGTACCATACAGAAACAGAAACAGAGAATATCACTGCAAATTGGACTGTTTATTTAAATCTGTACAAAATCTTGTGTCCTGCAGTCATCTGTTAATTCATTACTTGTTTGTCTGTGACAGATTAAAATTTATTTGGTCCTTTCAATTTTACATGTGGAGAGGCTGGCATGGCCTCGATCAGATTAAACATTTTCATTCTCTATGAATGTTGGGAAACAATATAAAACAATATAACCTTCTAAATTTTCTAGAGGTGTGTATCAATTGTCTATTAAGAAAAATTTAAACTGATTTGTCCACCTTTGCTTACATTTGCATTAAGGCTTTTTTTTTTAAAGAAGATGACTTCATATTTTCATGAAAGTTAAATTGCAATCATGACATTTGCTGTACAAAAAAAAATAGCTGGATGTCCTCACTTATGATATTTAGTATTCTGTACTGGTTTACGACATGTTGTCACGATATTAGTTTGTGATGTCAGGCTATCCCTGAAATATGTGCCGAAAATTTCAAGTAATAAATCTGCTAGAATTGAACTTTTTCATGTTTCTCTTTAGCATAACATGTATTTTCAGTTTGCAGAAAAAAAAATATACATTGTCCAAAAATATAAAGTGTATTTATACTCTCCCTGAAACAATTGAGAAATGCTCTGCATATCCTCACATTTCTACCTGTTTTTAAGGCTGGTACAATAAAATGATATATTTTCTGACAATGAATGAATGTTGTATATATATACTGCATTATTTTGACAGTCAAATAAATAAATTGTATGGAAATACTGAAGTTTGATAAATTATAAAATATTTTCTGTCAGATGATGGAAAAAGTCATCATCATGGAGACATGCCCCCTTAGTTAGAAATAATGTATATCTCTGAAAAACACTTATATTGAAAAGATAACTTTGTAAAAGATAAAAAACATGTCCTATACTTTAATGTTGTATTTTCAGAGCTGTGTAATAACAGAAAATGTTCAAAATATGCAATTTGTGTGAATGGACAGTGTCAGTGTAGAGATGGTTTCCATGGTAACCCAATGATAAGGTGTATACGTAAGTATTTTTTTCAGACTATCCCATCAACCAAGTGCTATTAGTTCATGTGTGTAAAAATGCTGGATAACAAAATGAATTGAAATATTTTTCACACCTACCTACAAAAGAATCATGAGCTCACGCTTTGTTGACATTTGATGTGAAGTACGTTAAACCTGATTGTCAGGGTTATTTATGCACCCCTGTGTAGGACATATGACACAGATAGATAGGCCCACAGCAGCAGGCAGTAACCAGTCAGTAATGCAGGCAAAATCTTGCTACATGCTACAAATGTTGTTATCCATGTTAATGACATGATGGGATCTGATAAAGGTCCAGTTGTTGGTCCTATTATACTTCTGGACCTTTACTTCAACTAGAGTTGGAGGATGGACCTTTCTATTTATTAGAATACAGTAGAACTTTGATAACTCACACTAGCTAGGGTCGCATATAACAGTTCGAGCTATCAGTTGTTCCAGCCACTGAATTTCTGGTCATGACATTATCTATTATTTTTTAAATAGACACACTTGTACTTATTGTTATGGCTTCTGTTATCCATGTCCTTTGTTTAATTGATCCCCACAGATGCTTATAATTTTAGTTCAAGTTATTGATGGTGACTTACATGAAATTACTATCAAAGGGACCAATTAATGAGTTTTCGAGAAATGGGTGTTTATACCTGGGTTTTTGTACAAATATATATAGAAATAAAGGATGGGACAGTTGGAGAAATCAGTGACCAGTGTTTGAGCGATCCAAGTTCAAGCTACTGAAGTTTTACTTTATATTGTAAAAGTTAATTCTATGTAAATAGTTATGACATTAAACTTTTTTAGTTGTTAGTTTTGTGTTTATTTGTTATTTATCTTGTATTATTATATTTATAAGGAAAACTAGTACTAAAATAAATTAAAGGAGCAATAATTTTTTTTTTTTTGGCTCATAACTGCATGTGGTAAAATAACTGTCTGGGAATTTGCAGGTAGACGAAATAACTAGTTATTTGTTCGACATGCATAAGTGCACCAAATTTATAAGGGTTACTCAGTTACATGACTACACAGTCCTCTTGTTCTTGTTTGTGTTTAGTTCAATATAATAATATTTATTTAAAGTTATGGCCTTTTATTGACATCAGGTAATATCCAAATTATTAAATCTTAAAAGAGTTATTTTTCCTTGGTCCTGCAGACCCTTTCTTGATTTAATAATTATGGATTTAACCTTCATTAAAGGTCATTATTGTATATTGTTGTATGAGATAACCTTAGGTTTTGTTTATATCAAAGCATTAAAAGTTTGGGCCTATTGTCTTCCAATTTTCTTCTTTTTCATTATGTGATTACAATCGTGTTATTAATCTCACTGATAAAATATGAAACTTTATGGCTTTTGGAGAGACACATGTCCATACAAAATGTATGAAAAATCTAGAGACACCCATTTCCTACCAAATTTTTAATTGTAATCTCCTTTATTTGGATTTTGATGTCATTACTTTCACCATATTTTGAAAGCAATTAAGGACTATATATATAAAACACAATTTATAAGGGACTGTTATTTATTATATCAAGTCTTGACATATTTTAATTTTTAATAGAGGTTTGTCTCCCCTGAGAAGTCATTGTTGGTATGGAGTCTCTCCAAGTGTAAGCATGCAATGCGCTGGACATATGTTAGGTCTCTCTGCATCTTAGAATTTTGCATTGACTAGTAAACAATGACAATGTCACATTTACTGCCGTTAGTGAGTTATAAATGTACTAGTCACTTTTAGGTCACATGACTAAGAGCTGTTCCAAAAAATGCCCTATCCTTCCACAAAAAAGCACTTTTAATATATAAATGTTGGTGGTATGGTAAAATGCACTAATCTTGTGTTTTGTGTGGAACATAGATACAGTCAAACCTCGATAAGTCAAGGTTTGTGGAACCGTAAAAATATATCGAGTATTCCGAAGTTCGATTCCACATATTTCAGGTAGGCCGAATTTTACTGCCGTTATAATCTAAAGTTAGTTTTGTGATTTGTCGGATTAACGGCAGAATTCATTCCTATTGCTCGTAATATAGCAAATAAAAAATTCTAACTTCGGTCTATTTATACAAATTCAAACATAATATTCATCTTCTTTACGTTACTTTAGACATTGCAAAGTAACAGGAAACGATCTTTATTGAAGAAATTTCTTTATTAGTCTTCGAAGAACCATGTGGAAAATGCTATGTTGATCATTTTTCCGTATATGGATAATGTGACCTAATTTTATTATACACTTGCTAATTTGCATACTATAATAACCATTCCATAGTAAGAATCCAGTAATTTACATATGTATTACCCAAGATGCAACACGCCATTCAGTTTCGGGTTTCTCAATGTTTTACATGTAGGAAACTTAATCAAAATGAGACACAAATGTCAATTAATACACAACGCACAGGGTATTATTAAAAACGGCAATAACTATCATAACGTATCAATAATGATCGATTTTAAACACGCAACCAATAAAAAAATTGTGACAATGTCTATATCAGGATTGACCACATCTGATTATATATGCAACTTCTTTTGGACATCAAAGTGCCGTAAGTGATTCACTCCAACTCTGCTACATTACAAGTAATGGGACTAAATTTGTTCCCTCGCCAAATAAAAAAAAAAAAGTGAGGGTACGATTATTCGATCTAGATTTCAGGTCATCTTCATTTTGTTATGTGTCAAAAATCTAAGCATATTTATTTCATGTATATTGGTTTTAAAATTTCGACATGGTTTTTATTTGTAGCGTGCAGTAAATCATGTATTTTTGCTATATATCCATTCAAATAAATTGGCAATTATTATTAACTTTGTAGTCAAATTTATAAACTTTATTATATTACAAAATCATGGAAAAACATATCAAGAAAGCATTAATCAAGTTACAATTATAAGCACTAAATAATACAGACTGTTATGTTATTGAAAATAATACACAAGTCAACTAAAATAACATAATGTCTTTAAAGAAACGAAACTTACCTACATAAATTATTAATGAGATCAAAAGAAATTTTCAATAATAATCATTTTTATTAGCTCACCTGACCCGAAGGGTCATGTGAGCTATTGCCATCACTTGGCGTCCGTCGTCGTCCGTCGTCGTCGTCGTCGTTAACTTTTCTTCAAAAATCTTCTCCTCCAAAACCACTGAAGGGATTGCTTTGAAACTTTGCACACATCATCAGTAAAATGCCCTCTACCAAGTTTGCCCAAATCATGGCCTCAGACCAACCAACATGGCCACCATGGCTAAAAATAGAACAGAGGGGTCAAAATACAGTTTTTTGCTTATAGTTCAAAAAGTATAACAGATACAGGAAAACCGAAGAGACCTTCCTTCTTCAGCATCTAAAGTTCTACAAAACACTCCATTGGGTCAAAGTTGTATGATGACTCCTTGTAGGAGTTATTGCCCTTTAATTCTCAAAATTGATGATTTTTGCCATTTTTGCCTCAAAATCTTGAAAATTATTAAAACTAGAGAAAAAGTTAGCATTGCTTAATTGTTCTGCTCTATGAGGGCTACAAAAATGACTTAAGGGTCAAGATTGTCTGATTAACCGTTTAAGAGTTATTCCCCTTGAACTGTTTTTTTTAATCGGTTTTAATTGATTTTTTAAAATCTTCTCCTCGGAAACAACGGAAAGTACTGTTTTGAAACTTTGTACACATCATCTGTCAAATGTCCTCAACCAAGTTTGCACCTACCATGGCTGCAGATGAACCAACATGGCCACCATGGCTAAAAATAGGACGGGGTGGGGGGGGGGGAGGTAAAATACAGTTTTTGGCTTATATTTAAAAAAGTGTAACAGATACAGGAAAACCTAAGAGACATGCCTTCATCTGCATCAAAAGCTCTACGAAACACTCCATTGGGTTGAAGTTGTATGATGGCTCCTTATAGGAGTTATTGCCCTTTAATTGTCAAAATTGATTATTTTTGACATTTTTGCCTCAAAATCTTGAAAATTATTAGAACTAGAGAAAATTAGCATTGCTTAATTGTTCTGCTCTATGAGGGCTACAAAAATGACTTTAGGGTTAAGATTGTCTGATTAACTGTTTAAGAGTTATTCCCCTTGAACTGTTTTTTTTAATCGGTTTTAATTGATTTTTTAAAATCTTCTCCTCTGAAACAACTGAAAGTACTGTTTTGAAACTATGTACACATCATCTGTCAAATGTCCTCAACCAAGTTTGCACCCACCATGGCTGCAGATTAACCAACATGGCCACCATGGCTAAAAATAGGACGGGGGGGGGGGGGGGGGCAGTAAAATACAGTTTTTGGCTTATATTTAAAAAAGTGTAACAGATACAGGAAAACCGAAGAGACATGCCTTCATCTGCATCAAAAGCTCTACGAAACACTCCATTGGGTTGAAGTTGTATGATGACTCCTTATAGGAGTTATTGCCCTTTAATTGTCGAAATTGATTATTTTTGACATTTTTGCCTCAAAATCTTGAAAATTATTAGAACTAGAGAAAAAGTTAGCATTGCTTAATTGTTCTGCTCTATGAGGGCTACAAAAATGACTTAAGGGTCAAGATTGTCTGATTAACTGTTTAAGAGTTATTCCCCTTGAACTGTTTTTTTTTATCGGTTTTAATTGATTTTTAAAAATCTTCTCCTCTGAAACAACTGAAAGTACTGTTTTGAAACTTTGTACACATCATCTGTCAAATGTCCTCAACCAAGTTTGCACCTACCATGGCTGCAGATTAACCAACATGGCCACCATGGCTAAAAATAGGATGGGGGGGGGGGGCAGTAAAATACAGTTTTTGGCTTATATTTAAAAAAGTGTAACAGATACAGGAAAACCGAAGAGACATGCCTTCATCTGCATCAAAAGCTCTACGAAACACTCCATTGGGTTGAAGTTGTATGATGACTCCTTATAGGAGTTATTGCCCTTTAATTGTCGAAATTGATTATTTTTGACATTTTTGCCTCGAAATCTTGAAAATTATTAGAACTAGAGAAAAAGTTAGCATTGCTTAATTGTTCTGCTCTATGAGGGCTACAAAAATGACTTTAGGGTCAAGATTGTCTGATGCACCGTTTAGGAATTATTCTCCTTGAACATTTTTTTAATCAATTTTACTTGATTTTAAAAAATCTTCTCCTCTTAAACCAATGAAAGGACTGCTTTGAAACATTGCACACATCATCTTTAGGATGTCCTCTACCAAAATTGTGCAAATCATGACACCTGACTACCTACATAGCTTCATTGGATTAAAATAGAAAAAATGAAAAAAGGGGGAGGGTGTGTGGGGGGGGGGGGGGGGTTTGAGAGAGTTTTAGACTGATAGTTAAAAAAGTATAACAGGTACAGCAAATTTAAGTTAACCTCCCTTCTCCCTCTAACCATCAAAAGATCCTCCTTATAGAAGTTATTTCCCTTAAAAGGTCAAAATTAATGATTTATGCAGAAGTGTTGGGCAATTCCTTATAGCAAAGAAAAGCTGGATAAAAAAGGGTTGTTTGGTTTCAGGTTCAGGTGAGCGATACAGGCTCCTGGGAGCCTCTAGTTAATAAAACATGAACAAATAGTTTGGACAGTAATAAGGGGATCAATAATTAACCTTCATAATGCATGTACTGTGCTTGGATCACTAATTCCTTTTATTAATTCAATAATAATAATCGCGTTTACTGTTTGACATGTGTTTAGATAAGAGTAAAATAGACAAATTAAGTAACAATACAAACGAAATTGTTAGTTTGGACATATGATATCGAGAGCAAAAGTAACTTCAAGACAAGGAGGTTAAAATTCCTTTAATTAATATTGTACAGACGGCAAAAATTCATCGAGTTAAGCGAAATATTGAGGCAACGGAGATTGACACATCAGAGGAAGTAATGAATTGTAGATATGGGAACTATGCCGGGACTTAAAAATTATATCAACATAACCGAGGTATCGAGTCTACAAAATTCGAGACCACGAGGTTTGACTGTAATTGACTAATTTATTTGGGTCCCGCACTTTGTAGCGGATTTCCTATAGTCTGTTAGTTCGTCTGTGCATAGGTCCATCTGTCTGAAGGTAATCCTGTCTGGGCTGAATCTTTTTTTATTTTTTGAGGTTGGCTTTTGATATTTGGGATGTGGGTAGATAATGTCAAGGCGATATGTTGCATACCATTGTTGATGACCTTTGACCTTGACCTCAAGGTTGGCAGGGCCCGTAGAGATGGATACCATCTCACCGATATCTAGTTTACATGGGTTAAGAAAAAGAGCGTTCCATAGGATGGGAAAGGGGGGGGGGGTCTTGCTCGTGGAATTTCTTGAACATTGCTAAGGCATGTGAGGTCATCTGCAAAGTTTCTTTCTTGAATACTGATAAGAATTAAGACAGAGCAATTACTTATCGGCTTTAATTATATTTCTAATTATCTTCACACAAAGTGATTAAAGTGTTAAGTCATCTGCTATTGATCATGTGCCTGTCAACACTGAGAGTGTAGGTATGAGTCTCACTGAAGGCAGGGTGAACTCAACTCCAATCTTAATTGACAAGGATTGCCTTTTTTCCTGGGGGTTTTCATCTAGTATTCAGGGTACCTTCTCACAATAAAAATTGGACGCAGTGATATAGCTGAACAATTGCCGAATTATTGTTAATGTCATACTTCTCTAGAATATAATCACTCTGTGATGTAACAACCACTGTAGGAATGATGCAATGTTCATACCTGTTTTGTTCTTTTGATTATGCCTCCATATCCACAGATTTACCTGTTATAAGTCATCTGCTAACCAGGTAATCCATACATATTGATATGTTTTGGGCTTCTTTCTTTAAAAATTTTTTTATTGTACATATGTTGAATCTAATAAAAAGTGACATAACATAGATCAAACATTGTGTTAAAAACAAACTTCAATTTTTAAATTATTTTGGAAATGTATGTAAAATCACAAATTACTAAACTAAGTGAACTACAATGTTATCCTATGTTTGGGATATTCATTCATAAGAAATACAGTTAATTTTCAGAAGTGAACTCAAAAATAAATTGTGAAAAAAAAAGAAAATTTAAGTAATTGATCTGTATAGATACCATTAATCTGCCACAAAAAATAATATAATTTCAATTAAAATTGTGTGATATTACATATATAATAAATAAATAATCACATAATTAAAAGTGAGACTAAAATACAGAAATAAGAATAGATTGTATAAATATCACAGGTATCCAATATATATCAATCATTAAAACATCACAGCAACCACTGTTATAACAGACTACAACTCTCCCTTCATAGTGTATTTCTTGTTTAATGGACCAACACTTCAATACATGGTTGATGGTTGTTACATATATTTACTGATTATAATGATAAAAAAGATTCCTTATTTCTGTCAAGTAACAATGAGCTATAAATGGAATTTAAACATTTCAAATATATTTACTCTATAATACTTCTTTTGTCAATGTCAATGTCAATGTCGTTAAGTTTGTTGTAACATACAGAAAAAAATATTCCTGTTTTATTTTGAAGGATGTTTACAAAGTAACCTGATTAGTAACATGGCATACATGAATCTGATGAGAAAGATTTATTGAATGGAATTGTATTATTTTTCATTAAACACCTGTACAGTTCCATCCAAAGTACAAGTGACAAGTTTTCTTTGTTTCTGATTATAAAGGATCACCCTACAGTCTCCCACTGATTTCAGTCCTTTTGTTGTGACTGGTTTATAATGTTTTCCATCAGATGACACATGTTGTACAGATCCATTCACACATACCACATACAGACTGCCATCTTGTAGGGAGGTTATCCTCAGTGGTTTGGATGGTAATGTTGTTGTTGAGTTCTTGTCATCAGTGTAACTGTAACAGTACAGGTTGTTGGTGTCACCATCATTGTAGAATATTCTGTCACCAGTGGCATGTACAGTACGAACAGAGAATATATTGCGCGATCTCCACAATTCCTCCTTTATGTTTGTCTGTACTACCTCTCCTGTCTGATGATCTATGATGTATAGTTTGTTTATATCACTTACAACTAACTTGTTGTCTATAGTTGTAATGCCACGACACCACACTCCAGGTCCTTGTATTGATTTAAGTTTATGTTTATTGTTTATGTCATATATCTCTATATAGTCACTACCAAGTGATGTAACAGCCACTGTAGAGTTGTTTACTGCTGTAACATGGCATGGTATGTACTGTAGTGGTATACTGTCTGTCTGGGATCCATCTGTGTTACATATCAATAGTCTGGACATTAAAGGTAGACATAACACAAGTCTGCCATCATCCATCATCACTCCATCTGATACATATCCTAGCCATTTACTACTGACTACTGATGTCAGGTCAAACTGGTGCTGTAGGTGGAAGATGGACTTTCCAAGTTTGTATGGTTTCACTGGTAGTATGTCTACAAATAAATAATATATTACAATTATAACCAGTAACCTCCACAATGCCAAAGTAGAACTATCAAGTAGTTATGGTTACAAACATTCTATGTATTATGACATTGAATATGATTATTTCATGAAAGTGAATGTAATATTTTCATGAAAAGATTATAATTATTACATAAGGTTACAATTTCTGTAAATAATTTTTAGTAGATTATTTACAATTGAAAACTCCCTGTCTTACCTGGCATTTTGTAGCACTGACATGTGGCACCTCTCTTTGCATAAAATAACAGTTCCTAAAAATGGTAATATAATCATATCAATACTGGTAGACTTATCATCTCATACCAAAGCAGACTGTCTATTAAGTATGATATTATATATATAATCTATCTAAGGTTGTAGGATACCTAACCAGGGTATCAATCAGTAAAAGTGAAACACAATAAGTTTATTTTATAAATGAATATGTTACACATACACCCGTCATGAAACATCCTGGCACAGCTGTTTTTGTTGGGACAATTCTTGTAATTACAAACCAAATTTCATAAACAAATTAAAGCATTTAAATTATCAGAACAATTTTTATTTTACTGGCGGGCAGAGTATTCGCATTTTAAAACACACCACTCCAACTGATTAATAACTGATTCCTGATGGAGTTTGGAACACTGAAGGATCACTGACAGGTTGCTGACCAAAAATCCATGATTGCCTTGGTGACCGCCAGTGATCAGTGCAAGTCGAATAAGTCGGATCCAGAACCCATTATTTAATTGTATGCATATATCAGTAGGTTTATTGATAGAGGAATTCTGTGTTATCGCTATTTTGCAGTATTTTCCTTTGATCTTTGTGTGCGATATTATTCCATCTCACTCTACTAGCGAGGGATAGGCCCATCTCAGCACGCTGTCAAGACGTGTTAAGCAAACACTTTGACATCACAATGTTACAAAACAGCGATAAACAGATTATTTACGTTTTATGAAACTTGATGCATTTTCTCGTCATCTCATCTCAGAGCTGTAGCCCTTTGATGAGATATGGACGAGAAAGCGCATCTGATTTCAAAAAACGTAAATAATCTATAATTTTTTGCATATTATAATAAAATATATTGCCAAATATTAAAAAAATAGTTAATACAAATGTCTCATTCCTAAAAACCTTAATTTAAAAATATTTATTAAAGCAAATAAACAAATGAAGACCAGTATTATAAATGACCAATATCGCCTACCTACAGACAGTGGTGAAAGTACCCTGCAATGTGTTATAACTTATTAAATTGTTTAATTCGGTCTTACATGTTTCAATAAAAACACAATTTGTAACTAACCATAATCAAAGCAAATAGCGAATATTTGAAGAAAATATAAAGAGTACAAAGACTTGATACAGCTCAATGCTAAGGAGACCTCTCCCATCTCAAAAGAAACAATATATATTCTACTACATTTACTTGTAAGCAATGTTTTCTTAAGGACATTTACCATCACATATGTTATATATTAATCCAACTAAAATGCTAGGGAAACATTAAATACACCATATTTTATTTCTATTCAGCATGAAAACCAGAAAGCACAATATATATCAATAAAAGATGTTGGATCTTACTTACTTATGGGGGTTATTAAAATCCATGACTACCATAAAACTTTCTCGCACTGACTTATAATTGGATCTACCAGTAGGCAGGGACTTAAAGCAATTAATTTTGGTACCCTTCAAACACATTAACCACTATCGTTGGTTCACCTTGTCCAGAGGCAAGGAGAAAACATCAATATTTGTGTATGCGCAGGGTACTTTAGTGCCCAAGTCTTGTTTTACACGTGTTTTGTTAATTTTTTAGCTGATTTATCCATTACAATATTTAAAAAACACCATTAGATTTAAGGCATACCAGTAGTGTACTTTTTTACTTCCTCGACTCGAGATTAAGGCTTTAAGTAGTTACAAACGTAAAATAGCAACTATTTCTATACTGTCTGTTACCTGTTACATGTATATTTTTTTGTGGTAAATAGTAACGAGATCCGTTGCCCTATCCCATCTAAAACATATTTATTTCACATGTTCACATGTTGCAGACGATGTGACATCGTATTGACAGACATCATTTTCCCATGCAGTTTTCATATGTCAAAACATTGATAAATATATGCCTAGAGTATATGGCATATATACTGGTATATGGTTTTATTTCAACTGTTCATTACTACCTGATTTAATTAGTTGAGTAATAACTATACATAACACTTTCTCTTCACAGATGGAGTAATTATAGATTTTGAGAATGTCCATTTTTGGCTGGGTTATAGTATGGTGAATGTTGGGCAGGCAGGCGGGGAACAAATTTTAATAACAGTTTTCTCAGCAACTACTAAAAACATTCTCTTTAAATTTGGTATGCAGCATCAGCATGGCCTCCCATTACATGGGATTCGATTTCAGGTCTCTTGCTCACCTACTTCCTGTTAACAAACTTACTTAATTTTTAACATTAATGTTCAATGGTAGAACATTTTCGTAAGCTTTCTCAGCTACTGCTAATCACATTCTCTTGAAATTTGGTATGCAGCATCATTTTTGACCCATTTTTAGCTCACCTTATTTATTATCCCCGGCTTGCAACAAATGCGGACTTTTGATTGGTTGGTTACACGTCGGTACAAATCCCATGCCTCCGTCTTCGTTGCTAACGTTGCAGGGTGTGTTTGTGCGTTGCTAATGTATCTTCTAGAGTACCAGTGTATGTTATTCCACAAATGAACATTTCTGTCTTTTTATATTTGTATTTGTACTTCCTTTCAAACACTGTAGATGCCCTATATTCACACTGACACACATAAATATGAATTAAATCGGAACTTGACGTCATTGTCTGTTGATGTTATGATAGCGTGACTTGAGGGGCCAAAATACCGATAGTAGGAAAGACAATGCAAAACAAAATAAAAACTCTTTAAACTCGCTAAGTCTGAGGTTGTTACCAAAGGTAACATCCTCGACTTGGTAAAATGGGCATTTTCTTCATAAAAAACATATAATTTTTTGTGAGCAACTGTGATGATGTTGTCCATTTAGCAATTTCTGACGACAAAAGAACCTATTTTCAGCTTCTTACACTTGTTAGCCGGGGATAAAACTGTTACCTACGTTATAACCTGGGTGTATGGAAATTGTACCACATGAAAGTACTTTTGGACAGCCTTCGGCTTCGCCTCGGGCTGAACAGAAGTACTTTCAGGTGGTACAATTTCCATACACCTGGGTAATAACGTAGGTAACTGATATTGCCATCACTTGGCGTCCGTCGTCGTCGTCCTTTGTCGTTGTCCGTCGTCGTTAACTTTTCTTTAAAAATCTTCTATAAAACCACTGAAGGGATTGCTTTGAAACTTTGCACACATCATCATTAAAATGTCATCTGCCAAGTTTGCACAAATCATAGCCTCAGACCAACCAACAAGGCCGCTATGGCTAAAAATAGAACAAGGGGGTCAAAATAAAGTTTTTGGCTTATAGTTCAAAAAGTATAACAGATACAGGAAAGCCGAAGAGACAAGCCTTCATCTGCATCAAAAGCTCTACGAAACACTCCATTGGGTTGAAGTTGTATTGTCCTTTAATTGTCAAAATTGATTATTTTTTACATTTTTGCCTCAAAATCTTGAAAATTATTAGAACTAGAGAAAAAGTTAGCATTGCTTTATTGTTCTGCTCTATGACGGCTACAAAAATTAGTTAGGGTCAAGATTGTCTGATGAATTGTTTAGGAATTATTCTCCTTGAACATTTTTTTAATCAATTTTACTTGATTTTAAAAAATCTTCTCCTCTTTAACCCATTAAAGGACTGATTTGAAACATTGCACACATCATCTTTAGAACGTCCTCTACCAAAATTGTTCAAATCATGACACCTGACTACCTACATAGCTACGTTTGCTTAAAATAAAAAATGGGGGGGGGGGGGGTCAAGAGTTTTCGACTGATAGTTAAAAAAGTATAACAGGTTCAGCAAATTTGAAGTGAACCTCCCTTCTCCATCTAAGCATCAAAAGCTCCTTATAGGAGTTATTTCCCTTAAAAGGTCAAAATTATACCAAAGAAAAGCTGGATAAAAAAGGTTGTTTGGTTTCAGGTTCAGGTGAGCGGTACAGCCTCTGGGAGCCTCTAGTTAATATTTAATATCTTTTATAACTTTAGACCAGTTTAAACCTAACCTTTACGTAAAACAAGCCAGAAATGGAGAAATAACAGTTGACATTATCATACTTCTAATATTTGCAAGTGAAACACATTTTTACATATAATTTCACTGACTAGAAGTTGATTGCACGGATTATAGAGATCAGTCTAAACCAATCCAAATCAGTCAATTGATGAATGGATGGATTCGTAACCATCCGACTGATTGATCACTGATTGCTGACGGATTACTAAAAGTGTTGCAATTTTAATCTCAGGTACTGTTAATTTGTCCATGTGACTTCAAAAACATCAGCTGCCTTAAAACTATGTGATTATTGTTATCATAGATGTTCTTAATACATTTTAAAAACATTTATATATTTATATAATTACTACCTGTATATTCATGTCTATCCTCTGGAGTGAGGACTCGTTTCCTTGCAGTGTGGTTTGTATTTCTGAGCCATTTCTTATGATACTTTGGATGGATTCATTCATCTTAAAAAAACAAGAAGAATTAATGAAACATTTATTGTTAAATTGCTGTGTTAAAATGTGATTGTCATTAACAGACAAAGTTCAATAAAAATATTTAATATTTACATACACACTTTACTTACTAAAAAATAACCTTTTCAGTAACACATCAATTTTCCCAAATAATGCCAATCTGCTCAATAAAACTGTGGCCTTGTACCCTTTTTATACCCCGCCAAACAAATTTGTGGTTTATTATGTGATACCCTCAGAATACTAGTATGTGTCCGTCCGTCTGTCCATGCCTCAGTGGCTTTTAGATGATAATTTGAAAATGCTCCAGATGCCTGAGATTTTGTTAAAGTTACTTAAGATAAATTGTAACATTAAAACACTTTCATAACTGTATTCAACAATAAGTGAGAGTTGTCTTTTTTGTATACATGAAATGCTATGCCATTTTATGTACATGTATTTATTCAAAACAAATTGGATACCTCATCAAGTTTCTGGTGGATGTCTAGAAGTTGTAGACAGTATTTTGCACACAAAGATCCATCTAATGGTCTGTTTTCCATCCTTATAAGGTCATCTTGTTTTGTGTTGTCCAGTTGTAGGACAAGTCTTGTCAGCTCTAGCCACACTGTGTTGTACTCGGTCTGGGTTATACAACCTTTTGTGTTGTGACTTAAGTAGTTGTTTTTAAATTTGAGTAAACCCTTGATAACAATCTCTTCTGCTGGTCCCAGGTTGCAGCAGTTCCGTAAAATTAATCCTGCCAAGGTTATGTCAAGGTCATCCAGCTGAACAGGATTAGCTGTATATTGGCAATGACAGGGGTGATTTCTAACCCCTGGATTTACTTGTTTAAACAAAAGGTCCCATTGGTTGTAGTTGAGAGGAAGTGAAGCCCGACTTCTACAATTGTTCTTGTCTTGACAACACCAGACATTCGTGTGACGTAAGTGAAACAAGATATGTATTATTGGCTGGCTGTCTGCAAAGGCTTGGAAAGATGCAAACCCACGATGCTTGTAGTCATTCTCTAGGCGTTGTCTAAATAGTGGAGTGACAATTTCCAAGACAACAGACCCCACCACAAAGTATCGTCTCTGATCATCTCTGTCCATGCTGAAAATAATCAATACTTGTGTATACAGTTTACCTGTTTGCAATAAGATAAATTGAAAACGACTATCCATACTTATCCAATTCAGAAAAATTGCTGAAAGTGGCGTTAAAACACTAATCAAAACAAATCATACCCTACAAACTCGTACCTCTCCCAACTCTTACCTTTGCATTTTAATATAGTACATCTGTACAGAATGTTCTTAATTAATTCTAAATAAATATTATATATTGTATATTAGATAACAACCCACCAGGACGAACAACTTTGCTTGCTTTGTTTTTGTTTGTGTAGTAGTGCTGTACAATAAATATGGTAATAAATATAAAAAATTTCTTTTTTTTAGTTTAACATAATTTCAGCAATTTTCATATTGTCAATTTTCTTTCAACCCCAAAAAGGTACCAGTTGGTTGAGGTAGGAGTTGACTAGGATTCCTATAGTGAGTGGTATGTTCAGTGATATAGTCACATTTAAAAAAAAATATTGTAGATTGGAAAAAGAGGAGGTTTTTAAAACAGAAAAATTGATCTGTCCCAACCAACTTTCCATACTTTCTAAATGGCAGTAAAAAAATTTTGGTCCGCCATTTTCCCTTCATTACAAGGCTGGTTGGCTGACTTGTTCTGATCATCCTCAGCGTAATTATAATACTGCTTGCAGAACTTTGATTAATAATTTATGCTTATCTTTGAGTTATTTATAGTCTTTATGTGAAAACTGCTATATAAATATAAACTGACTTGGCATAGTAAGAATGACATTTAAAAACCTGGAAAACATGTTGACATTTTTATCAGACAATTTGTCCTTTGCTAAAATTGTATAATTTACCTGTAAAACTTTTGTTATATGAATAAAATCAAACTTTTAAAAATCAGATTCTTGCAGTTTAATGGTAGCCATTATTTGGAAATTCCCAGTTTGTCAAGCTACTTTCATTTTTGTGTTGATAACTTTACAGGTTAATTGTATGTTGAATTTTATTTTCATTTACTGAAAAGTAAATCTGATTGTATACTTACCTTAATTTACCTTAAATATTTTCTACTATTTGGGTTGATATGTGTTCTTCTCAAACCCTGGAAGGAAATCCCCTTTTCTATTTTTAGTAGTAACCTTTGACTGACCAAAATTCCCTTTTCTATTTTTAATTAAAATAAACAATTATTTTAGGACTGGTTTGTGGAGGGAATGAAAAATAACACAATTACATAAAAATTTGGTAGTTTAATGTTTGAAATTAATTACTTACATATTTATGCATAACAAATTTGAATTTATAATGTATTTTTAAAATGGTTTTATGGAGCAGGAAAGATCTAGTAGAAAGCTATTTTTCTGTGACTGCAAATAAATATTCTTCATTCAAAACCCTATTTAAAAATGTTGTTTTTATAGTACATTATGAGAAAAATGACTTCAATATGTAACACAAAATACAAAACAGGAAACATTTAGATTTGCATTAAGGTATCCGGACCACAATTGACCAAGTGATCATATTTGGTGTCCCGGATGTCCATTGTATTTCAAAGGAGCAGACCTCGGTAATGTTCGACAAATAACTTATTTTTTTGCTCAAAACTGTTAACATTAATCAAAGTAAAACAATATATTTAATTTGTATCATAAATTAGCAATACCTTTATTTAATAAAGCTGTATTTCTTGGTCGAAAAAAAATTAAACTGTGACTTCAATTATGGGTCAGATACCTTAAAAGAATTGAATGGACCTTTTTTTCAGGTGGGTTGCATTTTTTAGTTTTTATTTTGTCTGGTTAAGATGCCTCACGAAATTAGGATTTATAACATGTCAAAATATTTTTCCTTTCTGTGGCTGTTTTGTTATTTAAATGGTTCATCAAGGCCAAATAAGGTTTTCATTATTTAGGTTATTTATAGGTTTCACAATGAGTGAGAATTGTATAACCTATTTATATCATCTTGAGTTATTTATCTCGCCACAGGCTTGTTTATTATTTTGTTAAACTTAAAAGGAAACTTCGCGAAAAAATGAAAATTTTATATGTTATTCTTCAAAGAAAAAGAAATATAATTGTCTTTTGATGTTGTATTGTATTCTTTACCGTTAAGCTTCTAGATTGGATTAAAGGTGGTAAAATTTAGTGTATGGGGGCCGCCATATTGACAGTATTTTATCACGTGACTGCGTTTGTGACGTGATAAATGCAATTATCCAGTAAATATGATAAATAATCCAGTTTAAAAATATGTTTTTCTGCCTTAGCTCTTTAAAGAATATATAAATTGTGGCGATGACTAATGACCTGCTGACAACATTACCAAATACGTCTTAATGTTTTAATGATCTTTGTTTTAATAAAAGTATTTTTAGACACAAATTTTAACCTGTCTTTATTTAACTCAGGTATAATTTACCTAAATAATAATTGTAATGATATATTTATATGATTATTTTTTTATATATATAATAAAATTTCGTGAATAATTTTGCACGTCTTGAAACGGCAGTTGTACCTGGACGTGAAAATGTTACAGGTAAATCATTACTGGTTTATGAAGGGTAATTAACAGAATTAGCAGGTAAACAAACAGGATGTTTATTGCAATTACTAGATCATTTGACGCCGACTTTGAAGTATGAATTTTCGGACTTTTTCAAAAGCTAACCAGATTAAAGGTTAATCATGTAATTCAAAATTAGAAAGGCACACCCCCTCCTGCCAAGGACAGGTGTTATTTGAATACACCGAAGTGTCAGAACACAGGATGTATATAAGATTTCGAATACCTTTAGATGCCAATTAAGAGAAAACGTAAAACTTATACGTTAACTCAAACATGTATACACAACATGTAAAATTTTGGAAACTGTGTTACGCACAATAAATGTTACCAGTAATAATAACAATAAATAATAATTATAAATGTACTAAACGTGAAGTGAAATTTTGATGCGCGAAAACCAGCGTATTTAAAAATATTTCATTTAATGACCGTTATTTCTTAAATAGTCAACTTCGCAAATATTTTGTATAAAAAAGTTTCGTTCAATAAGTTGCTTAATCTGATTAAGTTGAAAATAATAATACGAACAATTTTCAATTTAATTAATATTTATGGACTTTTTTTCCTATCAAATTTTTGACTTTTTTCTCGTGATTTCTTTCCATTTACCGTTGTTGCTGCTGTGGAAATAGTTTTAAGTAGAAGTCTTTAAACTGGTTACACATGTAACTACTTGTTACACAAGTCGGGTTTTTTTGCATATATATAGATCAGGAATACGAAACGTAATCTTTCCACAACCTTGTCTTATAGTACAACCTTCTGTTATTGACCGTTTCGCGTTATCATCATACGATGACTTTTAAGGTACTTGGATGTCTAGTATCGCCATCTAGTGACGAGATGGTGACAAGATGGCGGACCTCCATAAGTGCATTTTTTACACGGTAAATTCCATGCAGAAACTTAACCACTGAAAATATAATAAAACATCAAGAGGCAAATGTGTTTCTTTTTAGTTGAAGAATAACATATCAAATTTTCATTTTTTCGCGAAGTTTCCCTTTAAATAAGGAGAGATGATATCAAGTGATATACAATCCTCATTATATGTTATTATTGGCAAGGCTAATTTAGCTTTGTGGAAACGGGACCTTGTTGTAACACTGAGTAATATGCTTGCATGATGCAATTCCTGGCTATAAGTACAACTAAGGGTAACATTAAATAAGAGAACAATTATAGAATGAAAACATTTGTCAAATTAACAATAACATAATAAATAACTATAACATTAAGATTGGAGTCAAGCACACCCTGGCCTGCCTGAATGTTTTTGATTTTTAAATAACAACAAAAATGTCAATTTTTTTGTGATCTCAGAAACGATGTATTTTTTTTTGCATTTTTTGTGACGTCACCAACACACTAATTAAAAAACTGCTGCACCTATATTCATATTATTGTTATTCCTTTGACTTTGAGTTTTTAGTGCTGATCTGAAATCCAAATGGCTGCTACAACAAAAATGTATCAAAATATAGAATACTTATTGGAAAATTGTTTACAATAGTACACTGCAACTGCAAGTATTTAAAACACAATGTTGTAAAGTACAAGACAAAGGACTGAGTA
Source organism: Limnoperna fortunei (assembly GCA_944474755.1). Lineage (NCBI taxonomy): Eukaryota > Metazoa > Mollusca > Bivalvia > Mytilida > Modiolidae > Limnoperna > Limnoperna fortunei. The sequence continues at coordinate 10,202,538 of OX104115.1, read as the reverse complement.
TCATGGCATACAAATTTAATTGGTATATATCAGGTATGGATTGCAAGGTACTGAAATAGCTATAGTATTTAGTTTTCTAAACATACATTTTATTTTTCAGCCATTGAATACTGTGATGGAAGGAAATGTGCTCTAAATGCGAAATGTGTCAACTTTCAGTGCATGTGTGAAGATGGTTACTATGGTGATGGTTATTGTACCTGTACATGTAAGTATTTGTATAATGGTGGTGAGTGTTAAGTAACATTTTTTCCAAATGTTCCTATATCAATAGTCGTCAGTCAAAACAGTCATGGGGGTATAAAATGTTCCTTATGTAGTCATGGTGTAAAGATGAAAGTGGAAAAAAGGATTAAATCCATGTATACAGTGACTTTCTGTGTCAGAGGTAAACACAGTTTTTCAATAGCCAAATTGGCTACTTATAATTTTTATCCCCAAGCCACATTTGGATCTGAAAAGTGTTATATATAGCAGGCCTTCCACTGGGTCAGAATTATAGGGAGAAGTCGCTTCCCCTTTTTAGAAGCTTACAGGGGGATGTGGGTGGACAGCAGAAAGAAGTTACGTTATACCATATAACTGGTAATTTTTGCGTTATTTCGCGGTTGACACTGGACTGCAAAATTTAAAATTGCTTAAAAAAGTATGAAGTATTCCTATCCGTAAATAAAGGTAAAGTTTCACAAACTTATGTCGATCGATATTTTGTTACCCCTTCGGGATATTAATTATCTAGGTGGTAAATAAAAATCATCGAAGCCTTAGTGAATAGTTTTATCTCAACTGTCGTGTTTGCTTGTAAGTTGTCATTCACTTTAAAAACACCAATAAATTTTTCCTTTATTGTTATTGTCCATCAGATAGATACAAAATAAAGGATGTTTTTACAAGAAACAAAAACACCAAAAAATTTTCCTTTATTGTTATTGTCTCTGGTGTAAAACAAAGGATGTTTATACAAGAAACTGTGATTTATCCGTTATTTAACTGTTATTATTACCTGTAAATATTGATTTCCAATTAAAACACCTACCTGTCATTTGTCCGCATGTATTAACCAAGTTCCAACCCAATATACTTCTGGTAAATATAAACGACAACAGAAATAAAAACTCGACATTTTTTTTGTTAAAGATGTAAAACTGCAAAAATTAAAATCAGCAAAAATAAAATATAAGAATTTCAATCCCAATCCGCAAAAATTCACACGGCAAAAATTACCGGTAATCCGTGAAAGCAATGTTATATTTTGTTTTTGTGTTAAGCATTCAACGGGTATGTGTAGGTTTTATTCCTTTTTGTCTGGAGGCGAGACATATGTATGGGAATCCTGCGGCAGCGGCGTAAACACTTGACATCTTGCTTCATATATTTGTAAGCCCTAGGTCCATCAAATTTGGTACAGAGGTAGCTTATGATGAGTACTTGCCAGTCAGTCACCTGTCACCTGACCTTGACCTCAATTTCACGGTCCAGTGACTACGTTAAGTTTTTGGGTTACAACAGTTCCTCTGTAACCACGCATGGTAGGAAAACAATATTTGGTATATAAGTTGATGATGACTAGTACATGACTGTCTGGTAGGTGCCACCTGACCTTGACCTCAATTTCACGGTCCAGTGACTACGTTAAAGTTTTTGTGTTACTGCAGTTTCTCTGTAACTATGCATGGTAGGATGACAATATTTGGTATATAGTTTGCTGATGAATAGTACATGACTGTCTGGTAGGTGCCACCTGACCTTGACCTCAATTTCACGGTCCAGCAACTACGTTAAAGTTTTTAGGTTACTGCTGTTCCCCTGTAACCAAGCATTGTAAGATGACAATATTTGGTATATAGGTTGCTGATGAATAGTACATGACTGTCTGGTAGGTGTCACCTGACCTTGACCTCAATTTCACGGTCCAGCAACTACGTTAAAGTTTTTGTATTAGGACAATTTCTCTGTAACTATGCATGGTATGGTGACAATATTTGGTATACAGGCCGCTGCTGATATTTAATGCTATTTACCTAATGCTTATGACAAAATTTTTTTTAGTTACTGATGCGGAATGCAGGCGAGACGTTTTTCTGTGTCCACACTTGTTTATCATTATATGTTTTTATTTTAAGCAGTTAAAATTATCAGGAACACACTAAGTATTACTGAGACGAGAACAAAGTTGTATTAACTTACCATTCTTCTTTATATAACATAAATATATCCCATATTTCCATAAATATTAAACATTACAATGAAACAGAATTAACTACCAAAACACTGTACATAAAATAAATGTTTTTTTATTGGTACACAACTTGATTGAATTATAAATGAAGTAGAACTGGAAGTAGAAAATGACATCATTGTTTAACAGATAATTATGTATTTAATGTAAATAACACTATTCAAAGAGTAAAAAAGTTTGTAATTATTATTTTTTAAAGTAACTGCCAAAATTTAGCTTGGCAAGCAGTTAATAACATACAATTGGATTGTGGGTAGATAGCATCAAGGCGATGTGTTGCATACCATGGTTGATGACCATTTGACCTTGACCTCGAGGTCGGCAGGGCCCACAGTGATGGGTATCATCTCACTGATATCTAGTTTCGAACAAACAATGTTTTAAAAAATCTACTCGAAATAACTTCTTTGTGTAGACATTTTTAGCCATCATTGTCATTGTAAGTGATTGTAGTCATAAATTTTTCCATGAAATTTTCATATTTTGAGTGTTTTCTGAAGAAGGAACATTAATTGCATTGCACATAAGTTTTACTAAACTGTTTTGGCAAATATCAAACCTGGTTTACTTTAAATTTGTGTTTTCTAACAAAACTTGTTTTAATAGCAGTTGACATAGTCGTGGTATTAAGTGTAACAGGGTTAACCATCTTCTGTCACCATCTTCTGTCAGTTATGATGAGTTTATCTGATTTCAGCTTTATGTAACAATGTAAAATGCTGCAACAATTCTGAATGTCAGAATGGTCAGTGTGTCTGTAAGGAAGGTTACCATGGTGATGGTTCAAAGAAATGTGAAGGTACATCTTCATAATAGTTAAAATGTTATATTAGCTTAAATTATTTGATAATCATTGTTGGTAAATGTTTCTATAAAAGTTTCTATGAAAGTTTGCATCTAAAATACTAAAATATACATGCAATGTTTTTTTAAGGTCAGCCATTTTTCAGATATCCTATAAATAGTAGTCTAGAAAGTTGATCATTTACTTTTGATCACTGGCCTGTCAAAATTGGGGTTGTGAGTTAGAGCGAGTTTATTATGATCCATTCAATATATAGATAGTCCATTTTTATGGTATTTTCGAGATAAAATTTATTTCAGTATTTCACAGGAATATTTTTTATTTCACTTTCATATTGTGAGGCCTCATTGGCTGCTCTGCCTTCCTCCTGGTTAGTGCTGTGTGCAAAGCTCTTCTATTGATTTTTAACCTGGAACACTGTATTATTCTACGACTTTGTATTTTTAGTGTTATCTCTTTGTGGAGGAAAAACATGTGCCACAAATGCTGCATGTATTGACTATCAATGTCAGTGTTTACCTGGTTACCTTGGAAACGGTTACCAAGACTGTGCCAGTAAGTCGGTAAAGTGATACACTTTATGAATATAGCAATAACTTGAATAAAGTAAAAAATAGGTTTGGTTCAGGATACATTTTTGGCTGGATTTCACAGAGTGAAAATATGGGTTATAGTATTGTGAATGTTGGGTGGGTGGCGTGCTGGCATGGGGGGGGGGGGACAGGGAAAAAATGTTTGTAACATTTTTCTCAACAACTGATTTTAAACATTAATGTTCAATGGTAGAATATTTTCATAACAGTTTTCTTAGCAACTACTAATCACATTCTCTTGAAATATGGTATGCAGCGTCAGCATGGCCTCCCATAACGTGGGATTATTCAGGTCTTTTGCTCACCTACTTCCTGTTAACCGACTTAATTTACGAAATCTGGCCATTTCTGTCTTTGACCCAGTTTATAATTTGATGACAGGCCTCGGTGGCTTGTGGTTACGGTAGTTCGTCTACTGTTGATCAGGTCTGTCAAAACTGCTGGTTTGAGCCTCACTGTGGACAGGTTGCGCTAGACTCCAATCTGAATTGATAAGGATTGCCAGTTTTCCTACCAAACAGCGGGGGCTTTCTCCTGGTACTCTGGCTTCCTAGCCCAATAAAAACTGGATGCCATAATATAGCTGGAAAATTGCTGAAAGTGGCATTAAAACAACATTCAAACAAACATGAAACTATAATTTGATGTATTGATATAGACCTGTTTATCCTGGAAGAGTAAGAATTTGAGTTCTCTGACCAAAGCCTCATTTTGGAATGCAATCCCAAATGTAAATTAATTTCATTTGGGGTTGTAGTATGTCGACACTAAAATAATTACTAATTTACTATGTTGAGTGACTCAACTCAAGGAAGACCACTGCAGAAGTATTACAGGAATGGAATTCCAAATATAGAAGGAGTTAAGAATTTTACATGTAGTCCTAGAAGCCAGTTGGGCAATAGCCAAATATAAAATAGATTTTCTGTTTCCTTTGTAATAGATGACAAATTCATTACAAGATCACATATGTGTACTATATAGGAAGACTGAATTTACTTCATTCAATTTTCAGAATTATGCAATGGTAAAATATGCAAAGAAAACGCCTATTGTTCCCATGACGACCAATGTTTGTGTAAACCTAATTACCATGGTGATGGAACAAAACTTTGTGAACGTAAGTGTTTTCCATGATCAGTTTAATTATGAGGGTGAGGGGATGCTGTAAATGCTCCTTATAGGGGGCAGGGGGCGGCGATATTAGGAGCTATATTTTTGATTTACTGGTAAAATGTTTTTGTGGGGCTATAATATTTGTGAAACAGATGTAGATTGTAGATGCATTATTTTGTTGAAAACTGGTTAGGCAAGTATTATTATTGTAGTGATTTTGAAATAAGTTACTTGTTCATTTACCACTTGGGAGAGTACCCATGTTTCAAATATGATTACTGCATTTATTATACCCCCGCTTGACAGAGTCCGGGGTATATAGTGGTCCTCATGTCCGTCCGTCCTTCCGTCCGTCCGTCCTTCCGTCCGTCCTTCCGTCCGTCCTTCCGTCCGTCCGTCTGTCTGTCCGTCCTTCCGTCCGTCCGTTCGTCCGTCCGTCCGTTCGTCCGTCCACATTTGGTTTCCGGATGATCATTCAAAAAGTTTACATCCGATTTGAATGAAGCTTTGGGATATTGTTATATATCAGGTTGGTAAGAAGCCTATTGATTTTGGGGGAAATCCTGCAAATTTCAAGGTCACAGTCCACGAAAAACGTTAGAAATTTTAACAAAAAAGTTGTTTCCGGACAATACCTCAAAAAGTTTACATCCGATTTGAATGAAACTTTGAGATATTGTCATATATCAGGTTGGTAAGAAGCCTATTGATTTTGGGGAAAATACGTCAAATTTCAAGGTCACAGTCCACGAAAAACGTTAGAAATTTTTACAAAAAAGTTGTTTCCGGACAATAACTCAAAAAGGGTGCATGTGATTTGAATGAAACTTTGGGATATTGTTATATATTTTGTTGGTAAGAAGCCTATTGATTTTGGGGGAAATCCGTCAAATTTCAAGGTCACAGTCCACGAAAAACGTTAGAAATTTTTACAAAAAAGTTGTTGCCGGACAATAACTCAAAAAGTTTGCATCTGATTTTAATGAAACTGTAAAATATTGTTATATATTTTGTTGGTAAGAAGCCTATTGATTTTGGTGGAAATCCATCAAATTTCAAGGTCACAGTCCACGAAAAACGTTAGAAATTTTTACAAAATGCGGGGGTATTAGTGATCGCTAGATCGACTTTGTCTAGTTAAATATATAATCCTAATACATAAATGTACAGATTATAATCCTTTTGTGGCTGAATTCTGCCATTTTCTGGTTTTGCCCTTGATATTTCACGAGAAAAAACATTTAAAAAAACCTGAAAACTTGAAAAGCCAAAAGGACTAAAAGTCAAAGATTAGATGATTTTCATTTTGTTTTAGCAAAACAAATTTAATCTTTACATCAATTTTTTTCCTTTTATTGAAAATCTCTCTCTGTTTTAAATGAGTATATGTGTTAGAAAACAAGATTTTTGCTATAGTTGAACTTAAGTGAGTATATGTGTTAGAAGAACAATGTTTTTGATTCCAGCTTTAAGTCTGTGTGGTGGTAAATCCTGTGTAGCCAATGCACACTGTTTTGATTATAACTGTGTATGTGATAATGGATATGTTGGCTGTGGAAACACAAAATGTGAAAGTAAGTCTCCAAAATGGGAAACTATGTCACCAAAATGGGAAAGTAAGTCTCCAAAATGGGAAAGTATGTCTCCAAAATGGGAAATTTAGTCATAATACCAAAATGTGAAGGTCATTATACCAAAATGTGAAACTAAGTCTACAAAATGAAACTATGTAACCAAAATGTGAAAGTATTGTCTCCAAATGGGAAACTATGTCACCAAAATGGGAAACTTTAATAGGGTCTCCAAAATGTGAAAATAAATGCCCAAAATGAAAACTATGTCTCCAAAATGGAAAATTTAGTCATTATACCAAAATGTGAAACTAAGTCCTCAAAATAAAAACTTATGTAACCAAAATGTGAAAGTATGTCTCCAAATGGGAAATTATGTCACCAGAATGGGAAACAAAGTCTCCAAAATGTGAAATATGTCTCTAATTGAGAATTATATCCTCAAAACTAAATCGCCAAAATGTGAAAATAAGTCTTCAAATGGGAAATGTAGTCTACAATATGGGAAACTTTGTCCCCAAAATGGGAAACTAAGTCTACAAATGGGAAACTTTAAATTTGAAAGTAAGTCCATAATACACTAAATAAACTACAAAATTGAGTCGTAACGCCAAAATGTGAATGTTTGCCTCCAAAATATGAAACAGTCTGCAGAGAAGAAATTTAGTCATAATACCAAAGTGTGACAGTATTTAAGTCACCAATCTTCAAAAGGGACTAGATAAAATGTGAAAATTACACACACAAATATAAAGCTAAATCAATACCAAATTGTGAAAGCAAATGTATGTAATACAGTGACAGGTGTGTTTCAAGGTGTATTGTGTGTGTCATTGTAATGTTGTAAGTTAAATATTAAGTTCTTTAAAGCTTACAATTATATGTAAAGCATGCAATAATCATTTTCTTATATTACAGAACTATGTCAAAATAAGAAATGTGGACAGTATGCATACTGTGATGCTAATGAATGCATCTGTCAGAATGGTTACCATGGCAATCCATATATGAAATGTGAACGTAAGTCAACAACTTAATACTTAAATTAAATAAAAATTCAGCAACAGAATAAAAAGGAGAATAAGTGCAAATTTTAGCAGTTTAACTATTATTTTGATTATATGTGTTTTATTTGTTTAATGTCTTGTGGTGTGTTTAACAAATTGTGTTTTGATTAGGGTCAAGTCCAGAATGCATGCATCATTGAACACTGAATCTACAACAAAAAGATTTTAACACTAAACAATTACATGATATTCAGCTTCAAAAATTTAAGGGACATTTTTGGTTTGCATGAAATATATTTAGGTTTTTTTTTGTGGTGGATGCCCTTTTGTGATCAGTCTGTCCATTCATCCATAATCATGTCAGGGCTATACTTTTTTAACTTTTGAAGTAGAGTTTTGATATTTGGTATGTAGGTAGATAATATCAAGGCATTGTGTTGCATGACATTTGACCTCAACATAGCATCTCACTGATATCTAATTTAGTTATAATAATATTGAACAAATGCATTAGATGTTAAGTTCAAATTTATTGTATTATATTTGAATCCCTGAGTCCAGTCAAATATTCTTATTTTAAAAAATCTTAAGTTGATTTATGCATAAATAATTGTAATTCTCTAGCTGTTTCATTGTAATGATCTTTTTTTTAATCTTTCATTGTCCTATCTACAGCTGAAGATATGTGTGATGGTAAAATGTGTGCTGCTAATGCTGTGTGTATTGACTATAAATGTTACTGCAGAGATGGTTACCATGGAGATGGTTACAAAAGTTGTACAGGTAAGTTACAAATATTTGCTTCAACTTCATTTTGTTAGATGCTTCATGGATATGTGCACATGTTGAATTGTTTAGTTCTGAAGTGGGTAGATGGTTAACAGTCAGCTATGGGATATGTTATGTTGTTGCACATGCAGTTATTTAAAAACTTACAGTAGCTTGATGATTGAACTGTAGGTTGGCAATTAAGAAACAATTTTTTAGGACATGAATATATATCATGGGTTGACCTTGTATGCCTGAATTTCATCTCTCGCTCAAGGTCCAAAATGTAGTGAAATCAGTATAAATTTGTGCCCCAGTGAATTATTTCTAGTCAATTGAGCAATATTTGGTGAAATGAAATACATTTGGTGCATGAATAGATACTGATTTTTACATGGATAAATTAGTATATACAAATATTTGATCATTTTATAATAATTGCAGACACAAAGCATTTTATGTATGTCATATTAGAATACTATTTTTACTAACTAACTTCAGGCATGGAGCACCTAATACTCCAAACTTAATTGATATGTGTTTTTCTGTTTTCCTAGCAAAGGTCCAGGGTTTTCATTGAGAACTCTCGATTTGTCTCAACTTCCTTCTTTTTTCTCTGTCCATCCAAAAACAGGACTGGTAAAACAATACTGGTCTAGTACAAAGTCAGACTATTTTAGATTTATTCAGACTTGTCAATCAGGTTGAGACTAATGTCTGGTAAAGTTAAGAAAAATAAGACAGATTCAGATCAGTCAAGTATTAGTCAGTAGAATTCACTAAAACTAACCTTTTCTCACTCTTCCTGTTTTGAAGTGATTATATTCCTGTATGTTTTGTGAATATCAAACAGAAAACCCACTGGCTTAAACAACAACACTTGAATATACACAAACAAGTCATCATATATTACTGAACATTTTTTTTGTATTTTTTCAGAGTTGTGCAATGGTAAAGTCTGTGTATGTAATGCCTTCTGTAACAAGGATGGACGATGTGTTTGTGGACCTGGTTACCATGGTGATGGATTAATAAAATGTGAAGGTAAGTTGTGAAATGATGTTTGATCTTTTAACAAATATTAATTAGACCTCATCTTACTTATCTTACAGTATAGTATTTATCACAATGTAATGAACAGGATTTTATGAAAAGTCATTTTTCTATCTTTTTGTTACAGTCAATGTTTCGAGTTCTGATTAAAAATAAGATTTTACTGTACTGTTGTAGAAGTCACTGCTTTCACTATTTTATCGTCAGATTACATTTGTTTCCTGACACTCCAACACAACTTCACCAAACATTGACTTGCATATAAAAATTATAACATGAAGCAAATAAATATACATAGTAGAATACACTTTTAACAGCAGCTTGTAGTATTTTTTTAATGGTAAGTCCATTAGCAGGCTTTCATCTATACCATATATTTTTCCATTTTTCTTAGATTTACTACAGTTTTTGTTTAGAAATTCTTTTGTATTTCCTAAATTTTTCCTAAAAATTATGTAACCTTGAGAAGGACACCTTAATGAAGAAGTGTATTGAATACAAACATAACAAGTTTATAGTAGTTTTATTTTTTGGCAAACTTTCCCAATATATTGTATATATTTTGCAGAAATTACAAAGCACACATGTCCTGTTATATATTGTACTTTATAATTTCTACAAATGTATCTAAGCTGTGAGATATCATAAAAACAATCCAATTGGTGTCGTAAATAATTTTACAATTAAAAGGGAGAACAGTTAGTTAGTCATCTACGATTCATTGGGTGATTGTCAGCACTGAGGGTTGGAACCTTAAGGCAGGCAGGGTGTGATTAACCCTGATCTTAATTGGCAAGGATTGCCAGTTTGTCTACTTAAGGTCAGGGTTGTCAATGGGTACTTTGTAATTCTCCCCAATAATGCTGGACACCATGATATCACTGAGTGGCATTACACCCCAACAAACAAACAAGCAAACAAACAAACAAACAAACAAACAAAATGCAATTAAAGTACTTATTTATCTAGAAGTCAACATTTTTTAATTGTTTTTAATAAATTATATAAATATTTCAATATTAATTTTCATTTAGCCCATCCTAACAAGAGATATAAATTCCTGAAATATCGTAAAGGGAGATAACTCATTATTGCATAAACATAATTACATGATTCTTAAATAATTTCAGTGTTATCAGTATGTGGAGGTCAAGTTTGCCACCAGTTTGCTGAATGTGACAATTACCAATGTAAATGTAAATCTGGTTACTATGGAGACGGTATTATATGTACAGGTAGGATCATGGTATTTGTTAAACTTTCACAAAAATCCAGAAAATATGATTGATTGATTGGATGTCTGTTTAACGTCCAGCAAGCAGTATTTCAGCTATATTCAAGAGGGGCAGAAAATAATTTTTTGTATGATTACTGGATTACACAGACAAATAGTTTTATTTTTAAATGTCTCATGAAATACCTCAAGTTATCATTACAATTTTAGATGACAGACTTAGAGACTTGGTCTTATGTCATAAAAATGCATGTACTGTTGTTAGTTATGCTGGTCCTTAACTTAATCATATGACATGGAGGAATTTATGTTTTTCTTCAAATCAACAAGATCCAACCCAGTTTCTTTTATTTGTTCTAAACGGATATAAAACTGTTCACACCACAACTGTTACACAAATGTTTACTAAGCATTACACACTGTAATATCATCACACATGACATAATTTATATATGTTAACTACATAAATATTATTTTGACACCTGGTTTACAGATTTCTTATCAATCTTATCAATTCTTATCAATAAGGTTAAGTTTAACAAGCATAACAATATTTTTTTTACAATCATGAAGGTGGAAACATTGATAGACTACGCTTCACATAGCCTGGAGGTAGCGAGATCAGTATCAAGTGGCCAAGTGATAGTTAGTCTACTTTTGTACTGTAAAATAATGTAAATAAACGAATTGTAGTAAAAAATTATTGCCTAAGATCTTGGATTATTTGTTTTTATTACAGCATACTGTGGTGGAGACAAATGTGTGGACAATTCACGTTGTGTAGGTGAAAATTGTGTCTGTGATATTGGTTACCATGGGGATGGTGCAATCAAATGTGAAGGTAAATTATTTCTGGCACAAAATTTGACATGCCTAGTGCTCTTTCATAAATATTGTGCATCCAGTCTAAAAAACCTTGATCAGCAATTGCCATCACTTTGCATTCATTTTGGCTGTGTTGCACGAAGTGCAAACCTCAGTTATATTATGGTAAAGTCTGGTGGCTGGATGGGCTGTCAGGGGAAATATGTTTTCTATTTTGTGTATTCTACTTTCATTCCAGACATGGGAACTCATTTTTCAGAGCATTTGCAGAATATAGTACCTATTTTGTTTGATGATTTCCTCCTACATTTTTAAAAAAACAGACTCAACACCTTTTCAACAAATTGTAAACCATACCCCATTTATTAAGACACATGCTTTGCAGCCTGGGCATTTAAGACTTTAGAGATTTCCTATTTATATTATATTATAACCCATTCATCATTAAAAAAAAAAAACAATAATTGATATAGAAATACTGATAATTACATTTTGTGACACCTTGTTTGCCAGAGACAATGTTATTTAGTGGGGTATGTGTGCTCACAAAAGTTTTTTTATTTTCAAAATTATTATGAATATGCAAATTAGGATTTTTCAACAAAAAGAATTGCAAATCTTCAATCCAGTATTGAGAATGACTTCAGTGCAATGTAAATAAAGCAATCATGTATGGAGACATATTGTAGAATGTTTCTGTTATTGTAATCCTTTATTACTTCTGGATTATTTTAGACAAGGGAACTTGTGGAGGAAAGGTCTGCTGTAATAATTCAGAGTGTATGAATTACCACTGCGTGTGTCAGCCGGGTTACTATGGCAACGGATATGATATTTGTTTACGTAAGTGTATATATTTTCCTGTTAATTCTTATCAATGTTGTTATTTTCATGTACATAACTGGGTGATTTTTGTCTCGCCTGCGAGGAAAGTCGCTGGAGGCGAGACATATGTATGGGAATCCGGCGGCGGCGGCGTAAACACTTGACATCTTGCTTCATATCTTTGTAAGCCCAAGCCCTAGGTCCATCATATTTGGTCCAGAGGTAGCTTATGATGAGTACTTGCCAGTCAGTCACCTGTCACCTGACCTTGACCTCAATTTCACGGTCCAGTGACTACGTTAAAGTTTTTGGGTTACGACAGTTCCTCTGTAACTACGCATGGTAGGATGACAATATTTGGTGTATAGGTTGCTGATGACTAGTAGTACATGACTGTCTGGTAGGTGTCACCTGACCTTGACCTCAATTTCCCGGTCCAGTGACTACGTTAAAGTTTTTGGGTTACGACAGTTCCTCTGTAACTACGCATGGTAGGATGACAATATTTGGTGTATAGGTTGCTGATGACTAGTACATGACTGTCTGGTAGGTGTCATCTGACCTTGACCTCAATTTCACGGTCCAGTGACTACGTTAAAGTTTTTGGGTTACGACAGTTCCTCTGTAACTATGCATGGTAGGATGACAATATTTGGTGTATAGGTTGCTGATGACTAGTACATGACTGTCTGGTAGGTGTCACCTGACCTTGACCTCAATTTCACAGTCCAGCGACTACGTTAAAGTTTTTGGGTTACGACTGTTCCTCTGTAACTACGCATGGTAGGATGACAATATTTGGTGTATAAGTTGCTGATGACTAGTACATGACTGTCTGGTAGGTGTCACCTGACCTTGACCTCAATTTCACGGTCCAGCGACTACGTTATAGTTTTTGGGTTACGACAGTTCCTCTGTAACTATGCATGGTAGTATGACAATATTTGGTGTATAGGTTGCTGATGACTAGTACATGACTGTCTGGTAAGTGTCACCTGACCTTGACCTCAATTTCACCGTCCAGCGACTACGTTAAAGTTTTTGGGTTACGACAGTTCCTCTGTAACTACACATGGTAGGATGACAATATTTGGTGTATAGGTTGCTGATGAATAGTACATGACTGTCTGGTAAGTTCCACCTGACCTTGACCTCAATTTCACGGTCCAGCGACTACGTTAAAGTTTTTGGGTTACGGCTGTTTCCCTGTAACTATGCAGGATATGGTGACAATATTTTGTATACAGGCTGCTGCTGATATTTAATGCTATTTACGTAATGCTTATGACGAAATTTATTTTCGTTACTGATGCGGAATGCAGGCGAGACGTTTTTCTGTGTCCACACTTGTTTTATTTCAAATATTACAATGTTTACAAAGACAATACTTTAGACTCACAGTATAAAATAAGCAAAGAAATACCAAAATGGCAATCAAATTTCAAAGTCAAAAACACTAATACAAAGCTACACACAACAACAGACGCAGAACAAAATAACATACAGACAAAAGCCAGGTTCAGTCAGAAAATGAGAGTGAACTGCAGTGCTCCAGATAAATATATTCTAAATTCCACGAAAAACAGTTGGTTTTTACCTAAAATCTGTTTTCTATGCATGTGCACCTTAATTCTGTCTTTTTGATATGGCCAAATTTTGTTGAAAAACTTCAGTATTCCTCCTTTACTTATTGGTTAAGTAGTAGTTAAGATAGTTTGAGTTTGACCCACTTTATGGGCAATTCTTAATTTAAGGATGGCCAGTTTTTCTACAAGGTTGGGGTTTTTAACAGGTACTCCAGCTTCCTGCCCAATAAAACCTGGAAGCCATGATAAACTGTATTGCTGTAAGTGGTGTTCAACACTATGCAAACAAAAAAACCATTTAGTTCTAAACATGTGGTGTTAAACACCATGGAAACAAACAAACCTCTACTTCTCTCAAATGTTTGTATAGCCTGTTTATATATTTGACCAATCCTTGTTTTATTCTGGTACCCTGACGATGATATCCTCATGAGCCTAAGCGGCCTTCAGATATAACGTCAGGTCAGGAGCATTAGATTTCAACGGTGACAGCGTTGAAATTTGACGTTCGAGTATTCTCTAGACTGACCATTAGTATTATAGATAAGTTCAAGCAGAACGAACGTATTATGACGTCATTCTCTTTGTGACGTTCAATGTTTACATTTCTCAGCTGAGTTTACATTATGATTTCATAATTTAAACGTAAAGGTAAAATATAATTTATATTTAAATTTTATAAAGAAAATGTATTCCCAGATTTAAAAAAAGATTGGCATGTGCATGTGATATTAAATGGCGTCATATTATCAACCAATGAAAATGCTTATATCGGAGCTCCTGACCTGGTGTTATATTTGAAGTGAAGCTTGCGTCAATGAAAAATATTGCACCAGGATACCAGGTTAATCCTTGTTTGTGTTTTACAGCCTGTTTATATATTTGACCAATCATTGTTTGTGTTTTACAGCCTGTTTATATATTTGACCAATCATTGTATGTGTTTTACAGCATACTGTAACAATAAAAAGTGTGTAGACAATGCACAGTGTATTGATGGTAAATGTGTGTGTAATCAGGGTTACCATGGTGATGGATACTATAAATGTGAATGTAAGTAATACATGTTCATGTTCATCTGAACTTAATATTTTTAGGGTTTTTTTGTACATTATTTAAAGTTTTAACACAAAGTATTTTTTATTTTGTGTCGAGGGAGATGTGTAAAAATCATTATAAATACATACAGTTCTTTAAAACCATTATTATGTTATATTGTAAGTACCAGTCACTATAAGTATTAATACTCAAAAATCCTCAGGAATACCTTTATGTCAGTTATTTTTATTTGTTGCAACTTTTTCAGTATGTAACAATCACCAAGGTTTAACATGATGTCTTATGTTGATTCATTTCTTGTATACTGATGTTGTTGAATTGTAGTATTAGGTATATGTAATGGACAGAGATGTGCCGAACATGCTGAGTGTTGTAACTACAAATGTAAATGTAGAGATGGTTTCTATGGTGATGGGTATTGTGAGTGCAAAGGTAAGGAGGTCATTTCTGTAATATCATGAATATTTAGACGAAATAGAAGAACATAACTTGTTTATCAACTGAAATACAAAATATATCACTGAGGGAGATGAACTTAGTTCTTATTTTGATATTTGGCTGTGCCGAACGGTAGCATAGACAGTGGATTTATTATTCAATGGAATTTTGATATTTGAGCTATATTTAAAAAGCCATTCCATATCGACTTTATAAAAAAATTTATTTAGATAATTTATTGAATGTATGGGCTGATTTTTAGCTGATTTTGCAAAGCTCATTTCTGGACTATTTTATAGGTGTTTGTGAATTTCCTTGAGTACCCTTCGAGGTTTCTAAATTTGCAAAAAATGTTTATTTGACATGACACCCCAAAAATTTAATGTGATATAGTTGAAATTATTCCACTTGCTTTGAGGGTCTCTCATAACTCAATGAAACTTGTTGCCTAAGTGAGAGCAAAAGATGTTAATAGTTTCCCCTATGCACAAATAATTAAAGAGGCCAATGTGAGTTGAGCAATTAGCAAAAATATTAGTATTAAATAAAACAGCTATATATATAGATAAAATACTGTACATGTTTTTCTTTTTTCTCCAGCATTATGTGGTGGCAATCCTTGTAAACCCTTCTCAGTATGTGTAAACGACAAGTGTGAATGTATCAAGGGTTACCATGGTAATGGATTTATACTGTGTGAGCGTAAGTATGTTTCAAAATTATATTGAAAGTGTACAAGATTTGTTTAACCTAAAAACTTCCATGTTCTCTGCTACGAGACCAGAAACTAGACATAAACTAATGCTTTACCAAACGAAGATACTGATGCTTTCTGCAATAATTTGTCTTTGATGCTAATTAGCAGGTTGCAATACAGATACAACATGAGACTCTTCAAATGTAAATATGTAAATTAAGCTTTGTACAAAGATAAGCTAAAACAATTTTCTTCTATATAGACCTGGTCGACTTCTCGTATCTAAATCATGGTTACTGGTGTGTCAAACTCTTGGGTTTTTATATTGATCAATGCCTGGGACAATGTTTGCTAAAATGAATCTTTAATTGATGCCAGTATTTCTCTGGTTACTTCCACCACAGACACTCCATTGAAAATGTCTGCCATGAAATAGACTAAAAAGAACTTGTTCATGTAACATTATAAACAAAATGATGACTTTCTTTTCTTATTATTTTGCAGCATTGACACAGTGTGGTGGGAAAACCTGTCATTGTAATGCAGAATGTATTGACTTCAAGTGTCGCTGCAAATATGGCTTTGCAGGAGATGGCTATAACAACTGTGTCGGTAAGATGGAGTACAAAATTAAACTGGTACCAGTCTGGCTCAAACAACTCTCTGTAAGCAGCAGAACAAAAATTAACTGGTACCAGTCTGCACTTATAACTGTATCTTTAAGATGAGGTACAAAATTAAACTGGTACCAGGCTGGCTATAACAACTGTGTCAGTCTGTAAGATGGGGTACAAAATTAAACTGGT
Source organism: Limnoperna fortunei (assembly GCA_944474755.1). Classification (NCBI taxonomy): domain Eukaryota; kingdom Metazoa; phylum Mollusca; class Bivalvia; order Mytilida; family Modiolidae; genus Limnoperna; species Limnoperna fortunei. Next base: position 10,185,916 of record OX104115.1, on the reverse strand, counting down.
ACTGAACTGTGTAAGATGGGGTACAAACTGGTACCAGGCATGCTGTTACAACTGTGTATGTAAGCTTTAGAAAAGCAATCTAATACAAGGCTGCGAAACTGTTAATGTTGTCGTAGCAGTATTAAATAACTATACCTTGTTAGTTATATTAAATTATAGAAAATATTTTGTTGGGATAAGAAAATTGTTTATGTCTGAAAATCTTAATCTAAGAAAAGAAGAAAAATTGAAAATTTTTGAAACCAGGTGCTCAGATGGCAAGTATTATTACTACACTCTTTGTGTTCACATGTAACAGTACATTTATAGGATTCAATTCCGGATGTGGTTATAATCTTATATCACAATTAAAAACATGTATTAATTGGCAACCAATGACAGAATTGATTGATTGATTGTTGTTTTATGTCCAGCAAATAACATTTTATTTTTATCCAGGAGAACCAATAAAATAAGGTCATGACAATAAGCATGTAGAGAAAATGTCATCTCTTATGTCAGTTTGTCTCTATACAGTATACCTAGTTATGGTTGTCAGTGTAGTTTACATAATCGATGAATTTATTTCATGTAATTTTAATATTAATTCAGAAAGTGTCTATTTACAGCACTGTGTGGACAACATGAATGTGTGGAACATTCTACCTGTGTGAGAAATCAGTGTGAATGTATTACTGGTTACCATGGTGATGGAACCTACAAATGTGAAGGTAAGGAGCATACATTATGTATATCAAAGAAAACTAGTTTTGCATGTTTCCTATTTGATTTGTATGAATGATATAACATGCTATGACAGCAGTTGTAATGTAATGTAATCATGTCTCAACTGTGGCACTGTTTCGTATTTGAAGGTCAACTTTACTCACATCCCTGATATTTTATCTGTATAAAACAAAATTTCATTAAAGATACTCAAAATATATAATTTACTATGTCTTACAAGACTCAGCAGTGGCACTATATAATATAGAAGCTCAACCTTCTATTGTGAGTCATTATGTATATTTGTCTAGCTTCTGCAGTATAATTTCTTGCTGAGCTGAACCAAGGATCTGTGGTAGCAATTACTTTTCAGAGAATCCTTGCCATGATCATTCATCATAAACTGTTACACCCTAGTCTTCATTTGTCATTTTAAAAACTGTTTATAGAGTCGTCATCCCATGAAAGATTTCTTATAAGAACACTTTTGCAAATTAAAAAAAATTTTATAATAACATTTTGCTCTTTAAAAACTGAAAAATTGTTAACATAGTTAAATTGAATGTTTCATCTTGTTTTTGGCAAACACTTAGCATGTGATGGGAGTAAGTACTGTCTTAGGGGTCGTCCATAATTGTCAACCATTTTCATAAGTGTGCAAACCGCACACTTGAGGGAGGGGGTTAAAAATTTCGACATTTTTGCATACACTTTTTTTTATCTTCAGAAATTTTTCGTTTCCATGGAGTTTGGTTTTTATATTAGTTTAATGGTTGATGTGCACTTTTTAATGGGGGTGGGGGGGGTCTCAAAAATTTTGCTTTTTGCACACTTGTGACAATGGTTGACAATTATGGACGACCCCTAAGAGTTTTTACTTCATTTAGTTCTGACGATTGGATTTTTAGAAACCTCGATTGATTGTTTTCATGTTATTTAGATTGTTGAGATTTAAAGAATACTATTAGGATATGATTTTTGATGCTTATATTTCATATAACTGACCTTTATTTACAATGTAGCTGACGGTATTTGTGGAGGGAAGATCTGTGCCTGTAATGCCCGCTGTAACAACTTTACTTGTGTGTGTATGAATGGTTATATTGGAAATGGCTACCAGAAATGTGATGGTAATTGATATGATTGTTTGGGGTTTAATATCACTTTCTGCAATTTTTTAGTTATAACAGGACATCAAGTTCATTTGCAGAGGAGGGGAAAATTGTAGACCTACAGTACAGGACAGGGGAGCCTTCCAATGACTTCGTGTTGTGTGTTTCTTATAGATGGAGGAACACTTAAGCATTATACTTGTATACTAACCCTGGCCAAAAATGACTTACTTGGTTTGTTTAACAAAATGTATTATCAGAAAAACGTCAGTAAAACAATAAGGTTAATTTAACAATAAAAGGTTACCAAAATCCAAAGTATAATTTCAGAAGCTTTCGTAACAGGGTTTAAGAGCAGGCTAAAGAGGCTAGACCCAGTAAAAATACAAGGCAATTTCCATCACTTGCAGCCAGGTCATACGAGGCTACAGTCGCAGAGACACAATGTCTGGCTCTGAACCTGCAGTCTCGGATACACAAAAGCAATTAAATATTATGAAAAATAAAACAATAAGAAATGTGACAAAAACATATCACTAACACTACCATATTTGACCCAAGTTACATTGTTTGTCAATCAATTGAATCATTATATCATTTGTTCGAAATACTATCAAGCCAGAGTACAAACTTTTTACGCAATGAAATTTATAGATAAACTTCCTATCAATTACAGATTAATGATGTTAGAATAGTTAAAATATAAAATAATTAATGAACTAAATATTTAAAAATTATTTTAAAATGTTAACGACAACCTGGTTTTAAACCCATAGTGTTAAGAAAATATACAGTTATTTAATGGTGTTGGGTGCAATAGACCAACATATTTGATCTGATGTACTGGGAATGACCTTTCTGTTACACAATATTACCTAATTCATAAAATTACTTTTTCAGATAAAACTGTAAAGATGGTCCATAAATACCCATTAAAACAAATTTTTTTTATATGAAAATCATTCAAATTTTTAAACAGTAGTATCGTTGTTTTCAACACATTTTCAAAATCACCGTTACCCACACTTTAAGACGAGATCTATTTATATAATTTGATTGATAACATGAATAGCGTTAACCAATAACAGATCTAATGACAAAAGGTCAGTACAGTAGATCACATGAGGGGTGCAAGAGATGAAAATAAAGCAGGGAAATTTAAAAACAAAGTTGTGTATAATTCAATGATATCTTATATTTCAGAATTATGTAATGGTCAGAAATGTCATGATAATGCATTTTGTTACCGAGGACACTGTACATGTAGTCCAGGTTTCCATGGTGATGGAATTAACAGATGTGAAGGTCAGTGTTGTTTTATAAAAAAATAGGTCAGGACACATAAAGAATGTTTTGTCTGTGATTGTTTAGATGATAGACACCTTGTTGGTATGAATGAAGTAGATTGTGTAAGACCTGCTCTCATTTGAAGGATTAAGCATGAAGCCTAAAGAAGTCTCAAATATAACTAAGCAAAAACGTCTAATAGTCTATATACAAAGAGGAGATAAAACAGACACAAATGTCACTATTCAGTTAATACTCTAACGAAAGAACAAAACTTTAATAAAGAATGAGAAAAAAAGACAGAATGTACAAATGAAAAGTGACTAGTGGCATGCAACGACTACCTGCAGGGGTGAGTTATTTTGCCTCCCCCTATTTATGTCTCTAAGAGTACAAGAACAATATACCAGATAGTCCAGATAACTTTAAAACATGGACATTTCACTTATTGAACGATCACCGTCATTCGCATATATTACTATGACTAGTTTTTAAATAAATTATACAAATGCAAATATCAACCCCTACACAAAAGTCTTGACAAGCAAATTTACAGTATATTACTGGGTACATTGGGGATGTTTTCCATGTACAAATTTAGAAATTGTCAACTGCAGACATATTAAATATAACCCTTTGTAATATTTTAGATGATAAGTATTGTGATAACAAAACTTGTGCTGCTAATGCTGACTGTATCAACTTTGTCTGTCAGTGTAAAGAAGGTTACCATGGTAATGGCTACACCTGCTGTGAACGTAAGTATCAACTTTGTCTGCCAGTGTAAAGAAGGTTACCATGGTAATGGCTACACCTGCTGTGAATGTAAGTATCAACTTTGTCTGTCAGTGTAAAGGTTACCATGGTAATGGCTACACCTGCTGTGAACGTAAGTATCAACTTTATCTGTCAGTGTAAAGAAGGTTACCATGGTAATGGCTACACCTGTTGTGAACGTAAGTAGCAAATTTTGGAAAGACAACTTTTTTTACAGTTAGAGTTCAGATTTTTTTTTTTCATTTTTATGTTTTATGCTGCAACAAAAAACATTGTGCAAATTAAATGATATGGGAATACATGTATTGTATGGTAAATGTATTTTATCTTGTGGAGAAGTTAATTTCCATTCCATTAATATGGGAGTAGTAATGGGTCTTCTCAAACGGTGTCTGATAACAGATCCTGACGAATCAGAATTTAAAATAAAAATTTTCAAATAAAAAAAATATCATACCTTTTTATTGATATGTATGGATATGAACTATAGTTTTGTATTATAGCTTTGTGCAGTGGTAAAATTTGCTCCAAGTATGCCTTGTGTACAGACGGATGTTGTAAATGTCAAGAAGGTTACCATGGAAACCCCTATAAAGCTTGTGAATGTAAGTTTTGTCAGTGGAGGCACATAACTTATTGTCATTAATCTAAGTTCTAGTTATCTTAAAAGTTTTCTAGAGTTTTGTGTTGGGAATAACTAAACATTGGATTACCTTATGCTTTATTGGTATATAATTTCTTTCATGGATATGAATACTACATGTATTTTTATCTTCAATACCATTGGATGCTGTATATATCATAACACTACCTGGTCTAAATCCCATAATAAAATTGCACTGTTCCATTTAGAACTACTTTATTTTTTGTTTATAATAAGATAAGCTTAAAGTGAATTTTGTTTTTGTAATTCCCTTTGATTGCTTCATAGCTAATACTTGCTATCAACCATCTTGTATTCTTTAGTGAAACAGTTTTGTGGTAATAAGACTTGTGCAGAAAATGCAGAGTGTATTGATTACATATGTAAATGTAAAGCAGACTTTGACGGGGATGGATACCGAAAATGTGATGGTAAGTAATATATGTGCAACATTCCTCCCCAAAAATAGATACCTAAAATTATTGGATTTTTGAAATTTTAGTTTTCAAGATTGGTGGGTAAAATTTAATATACATGAGCATAGTTTTAAGAACCTTTACGGTTGGTACTGCTCTGACCATATCAATAATTTTGAATGGTACAGAATAATATAATACAGTATGCTGTACCAATAATATTCATACAAAATTTGATTGTGCATAATTTTTTTGACCCACGACGATAAGTGGGAGGGGGGCATATTACCCTTGCGCATCCGTGTGGCTGTCTGTTCGTCCGTCTGTCCATCCGGATAAGCTTGTCCGGCTAACTCATCCTACAGTTTTAGGGCTACATTTATATTTTGCAGAATGTTTGTATACACAATGGAGGTGGGAGGGCCAAAGGATTTTGAATTTTGTGAAATATTCTTAAAACTACATATAGTTGGTCAGTTTGTAGAACATATCACTGTAATAGGGGTACATGTAATAGGGGTACATTCAATAGGGGTACATGTAACAGGGGTACATGTCTTGTCTATCTTCTCCTTCATCTTTGAAGCTACAGTGTTTATATTTGGTAGGATATTTGAACACATTATGATGGTGGGCAGGACCAAAGAATTTTGTTTTTCATTTCATTTTCATAAAGATTATGAGAGATAGTTTGCAGGCCAGATAGCTGTTATAAGGGTACATGTCTTTTGAGGCTATCTTCTTCATTTTTATAGCTACAGTATTAATATTTAGAAGGATGTTTCTACAAATAATAAAAGTGTGCAGGGCAATGGATTTTGATTTACTTTCAATTTTCTAACATTTTATGCCAGTTGCAAAACATCCTCATGTTACTGGTCAGGCATTTGCGTCTTACAGACACACTATACATCCTAAATAAAACATTTCCACTAACATATCAACCTATAATTCTCAGCTGCAGGGGCATACTTTTCATTTAGTCTTTAACTTTCAACTAATAAACATTATTTCCAGATGCTGTGTACTTTTATTGTAGAAATGTAAGGTCACTTGGGAGATCTTCCACAGCATCTGAATCTTGATCCTTTAAAGCAAAGAGATAGGACCCGGTACAATTGGTACTGCTCCTACCCTACCAAATAATTGTTTTCTTCCTATGCCTATAATAAGTACTGTATTATGGATTTAGCATGTCTTTGATACCCTCCTGTTCTGCCATTACATTGGCTTCTGACTCAAACTCTTGACAGGGTGGCATGTAAACCATAATTGATTTAATGATACTGTATAAAGGGGGGAGGGGGTGTTCAAGCCCACCTGGAGGGGGGGGGGGTAAAAAAAAAGGCTCTACAGCTATACACGATTGTTTTTGTTTTCCTGTTGAGCCTTGTTTTATTGTCTTACCAAACATTTAAGCCTTATCTATTTCACATATCTAAATCTTCTGATCAGAAATATACAGAGTATAAAAGCAGCAGCTTTTTTTGATATCCAATATAATGAATTAGGTGTATGGTCAAGTCTTTGGTTGGTAATTAAAGCTTCTCTAATTTTTACATAATATTTCGACCGCTTGACCAGTGTGTAAAATATAGTTCTCGTCACTAGTGAATTTGTTGTTCTCAGCATTTGATTGGTTAAAAATAATAAAGTCACAATAAGAACTCATGACATCATAAACAAAACACCTTCCATTTACAGTGTATTCAAGTCATGAACATAAAATTGGGGTTGGGAGAATTTGTACTTCGTTTCGCAAATTTACTACTTTTAAAATTAGAGAATCTTACATTAGTACTCTTGGATTATCCGATTCCTCCATTCTAGATAATCCACTCGCACCAATGTAAGATCCTATATTTACAGTTCTTATTATGACTGTTTGTGAGATGAAACAGCACTTGTATTCTTCTTCTTTCAGCATTGTGTAATGGCAGAAAGTGTGTAAAGAATGCTATGTGTGTAAATAAAAAATGTGTATGTCAACAAGGTTACCATGGAGATGGTGATTATAGATGTGAAGGTAAGACATTATTTATATCCTAATGGTTGATTCATGACTTAAGTTGATCTATATTAATCTTTAACTTGATGTGTCAAATAAAAATCTCCGTCTAAAATGAAGTAAAATTTACTCTGTTTCCTCTGAGAAATACAACACACATGTAAATTAATTATTTTACTGAACCATACATGTAGATAGATAATAAGCTTATATTAAAATTTTGTTTCAGTTGATGGTTTCTGTGATGGCCATGTTTGTTGTAACCATGCTCAGTGTGACAATTTCCTGTGTAAATGTCTCAAAGGTTACTATGGTGATGGTTATGATAGATGTGATCGTAAGTAAACTGAAAATGAATTAAATTTTTTAAATACATGTATGTAAAGATAGATAAATCAGGTATTATTGAATGGATCTCTTTTATGTAAACAAGGTTTTTGTCTCGCCTGCGACGAAAGTCGCTGGAGGCGAGACATATGTTTTTGGGTTACGTCAGTTCCTCTGTAACTACGCATGGTAGGATGACAATATTTGGTGTATAGGTTGCTGATGACTAGTACATGACTGTCTGGTAGGTGTCACCTGACCTTGACCTCAATTTCACGGTCCAGCGACTATGTTAAAGTTTTGGGGTTACAACAGTTCCTCTGTAGCTACGCATGGTAGGATGACAATATTTGGTGTATAGGTTGCTGATGACTAGTACATGACTGTCTGGTAGATGTCACCTGACCTTGACCTCAATTTCACGGTCCAGCGACTACGTTAAAGTTTATGGGTTACGACAGTTCCTCTGTAACTACGCATGGTAGGATGAAAATATTTGGTGTATAGGTTGCTGATGACTAGTACATGACTGTCTGGTAGGTGTCACCTGACCTTGACCTCAATTTCACGGTCCAGCGACTACGTTAAAGTTTTTGGGTTACGACAGTTCCTCTGTAACTACGCATGGTAGGATGACAATATTTGGTGTATAGGTTGCTGATGACTAGTACATGACTGTCTGGTAGGTGTCACCCGACCTTGACCTCAATTTCACGGTCCAGCGACTATGTTAAAGTTTTTGGGTTACAACAGTTCCTCTGTAACTACGCATGGTAGGATGACAATATTTGGTGTATAGGTTGCTGATGACTAGTACATGACTGTCTGGTAGGTGTCACCTGACCTTGACCTCAATTTCACGGTCCAGCGACTACGTTAAAGTTTTTGGGTTACGACAGTTCCTCTGTAACTACGCATGGTAGGATGACAATATTTGGTGTATAGGTTGCTGATGACTAGTACATGACTGTCTGGTAGGTGTCACCCGACCTTGACCTCAATTTCACGGTCCAGCGACTATGTTAAAGTTTTTGGGTTACAACAGTTCCTCTGTAACTACGCATGGTAGGATGACAATATTTGGTGTATAGGTTGCTGATGACTAGTACATGACTGTCTGGTAGGTGTCACCTGACCTTGACCTCAATTTCACGGTCCAGCGACTACGTTAAAGTTTTTGGGTTACAATAGTTCCTCTGTAACTACGCATGGTAGGATGACAATATTTGGTATATAGGTTGCTGATGAATAGTACATGACTTTCTGGTAGGTTCCACCTGACCTTGACCTCAATTTCACGGTCCAGCGACTACGTTAAAGTTTTTGGGTTACGGCTGTTCCCCTGTAACTATGCAGGGTATGGTGACAATATTTTGTATACAGGCCGCTGCTGATATTTAATGCTATTTACGTAATGCTTATGACAAAATTTATTTTCGTTACTGTTGCGGAATGCAGGCGAGACGTTTTTCTGTGTCCACACTTGTTATAAAAAGAAAAAGATTTATTTATTCACTTATAGGCGCTGGGAGCATATTGATTTTGTCTATGTATATTAAATGGTTTTCACGTAATAATTTGGGAAAGTCCAGTACCAATTGCAAAAATGTTGTTGGGGGCCCCTCAAGTTTTAAAATGCCATATTTTATTTTGTCATCCTGGAGTTATGTCCCCTTACAATGCTGAAAATAGCAAAATTTGTTGTTTCAGCATGATAATTTGAGGAAGCCTTTATCCAGTCAATTGAAATTTAGAGACTATGTTATTTGCTTAGGTCTGTGGCATCAGTGGCCTAAAAACACATCAGTTTATAAATCATTTCTATTCCAAAGTGATTACTTTTCTCCAAAAATTTGGTTAAAACTTTATGATAGTATAATCTCACCAATTATTACTTATGGATCTGAAGTATGGATAAGTGACTTCCATACTAATCTAGAAAATCTAGATAATTTACCTTTTGAAAAAGTTCAAAACATGATACTAAAAAATATTCTTGGGGTACACAGTAAAGCCTCAAATCTAGCAGTACACGGTGAATTGGGTGTTTGTCCAGTCTCTTTTAAAGCTTATTCCTTAATGTTTCGTTATTACAATAGATTATTAGAATTAGAGAAAAAAGGTGACGGGAGCAATTCCCTTCTGAGATCTGCATTTATAGAAAATAAAAAGCTGAAATCATCAATTTGCAAAACTGTTGAACTTCTAAAGAAAAAACTTGATATTACATCTCAAGATATATCAGATAAAATAGTTAAACAAAAACTCAAAGAATTTTATACAAGTAAATTAAAAATCAGTTTAGAAAATATTAAACATAAGAAACAAGGAAAACTTTTCTTTTATTCTACCATCTATGATATAAATAGTTTTGAATTACAAAAATATCTTCAACTTCCCGTCTCTAAATCATTAAGAGCAGAGTTGACCAAAATTACCGTACATACTCGCACATAAGTTGGGAAATTGGGAGTTAAAATTTGGTTTTAGAGAAGGGTTCCGACTTTTAAGTGAGTCATACCACAAGAGGAAAGAATTCCGGTCGAAGTTTGAAGGCCGCTCATAGATCGCCAACTATAAAGACGAAAATAGACAGATACTTGATTAGTTATGCTAAATAAAGTATATTAAAGACATTAATAAAGATTGTTTTTACTTGTGTATTGTTTATTTTATCCAGTTTCCATATTTCCATTCGTATTTACCACTGTTTACACAAGTATCGATTTATTTTTATGTATTGCATAATACATCCGGTGATGTCATGATACAACTAAAAACCGGAAAATCAAGATAAACTAACAAATACGTATATGGTACAGAATTCGTTTTTTCATCAATGATTATTTTGATTTACAAACCATATTCCTTTATATATTGTATTTTACCTTTCATTTATTTTAAAAACTCTACTTTAACTATTAAATAATTACGAAAATGAATATTTGTATATTTACTTGTGTTTGTCTTTTTTTATGGTTTTTAGTCATAGCAAATTCAGGGAGATAATTACGTTTACAAAACACGTGTACACTATAAACAAACCATTTAAGGATAAACGACAAGCTATATTCAACTCATAAAACACGAGAAACAAATAATAAACAAGAAGTCTTACTGATATAATGATTTTTATTCACAAATTTGGAATTTTTATTTGATTCTGACTCATGTCAACACGTCTGTCTTCCGACCGACTTATACGAGGGTCAACAGCAAAATACAGATTTTTAGGCCCAAAAAGACCCCCCCGACTTATATGCGGACCGACTTTTAAGCGAGCATCTACGGTAGAATCAGTGCTCATTCTTTAGAAATAGAGGTTGGTCGCTATAATAAAATATCCAGTGACAGACGCTTTTGTAAGTTCTGTAAAACTGAAATAGAAAACGAACACCATTTTATTTTAAAATGTCCAAAATATAATACATTGAGACAGGAAACATTTTTAAATTTGATTGATAATAGAATGAATGAATCAGATCTCATAAGGGAAGTTCTTAATCCTAAAAATCCCACTTTTATAAAATCAATTTGTAAGTACATAAAAGAAGCTAATGTTATCAGAAAAGAAAATTAAAGTAGAGTGGGTATTACTCAAGTACTGTCAATGACTGTTAATTATTAATATTCACATAATATCATATTATGTATTCATATTATGTATTTATGTATATATTTATGCCTTGTTAAAAACATTATCTAGTCACTTTGTCTTTTGTATTTTGTAAATTAGTCTTGTGTTTATTAATGTGTTTGTTAATATGATGCACGCCTAAATCTGGCTTATCATTAATAAAGAATTTGAATTTGAATTTGAATTTTTAAAAACACACGTCCTGAATATAGCTGAAATATTGCTTGCTGGATGTTAAACAACAATCAATCAATCAATCAAACAATATTTAAAAGCAATTTATATGGTAATACCGATAATATTTTGAAATATATCTTTACAGCTTATTGTGGAGGAAAACTATGTGTGGAGAATGCCCACTGTGTACAGGACATGTGTATGTGTCATACTGGTTACCATGGTAAACCACATGTCAAATGTGAACGTAAGTAAATCATTGGTCTGAGTTTTTATTCTTTTCAAGATTCCCTAGTTCTTAGTTTATAGATATGTATGATCAGATGTTGGTGGTTCCTAATTTCTACCACAATGAGGAGGCTGGTTTATGTTATCATATTTTTCTTTGCTTTGCCTTATAATTGAATAGAATCATTTCAAGTTAAAATGAAACTTCATTAAAACATGAGCAAAAAAATTTAAAGTTGTAATTATTGTGTTGTTCTATAACTTTTAAATAATTTTGAAAGTTGGCTGGCTAGTGTTGTATGATACTCAACCTTTTTTTCATCAAGACACCAACTCACAAATTGCAGTGATGGAAGCGGGAGGTTTGGCATGCCATAAAACCTGGTATAACCCGCTGTTTCTTTTGAAATGCCTGTACCAAGTCAAAACCATTGCTGTAGTTAATATATTTTGTTTTTTGGTTCTCAGGTTTTGGCTTGTTTCTTGGACTTTGATGGGGATTGTCTTTGTTGACAGTTTCCTTGGTGTCAACAATGTTAATATATGCCATAATTGCCAACAATCAGCTGCTGACACAGTTTATATTTACCATCTGAGGATACTATAAAACCATAGAAATAATAAACTCAGCAACTACAAACTAAATTTTGCAATATTTTACAGGCCAGTTTTTGAAGTCAGGATATTTTCCCTACCCTCCAATAATGTTTTTAATGGAATAGCCGTAACAGAGATTATTTTAACTTTGATATCAGTTACAAAGTTATTATACACCACTCCAAGACAGGTTGTGTTATGGGGATACCCATGGTCGGGGGGGGGGACCAGCTGAATTTCTTCAGTTACTTCAGTTATGGCCCTTTTTTTTATACAAAAAATGTCAAATTTGCCTGTTTGAAAAAGAGAGCGGACAAGGCAAATTTGACATTTTTTGTATATATTTATGGGCATAATATCTCGGCCAAGTTTGATAACCAGCCTAATCACTTTAGCCAATTCAGAGTTATGGCCCTTTATTAAAAAAATGGCAAATTCCCATTTTCACTCTCTAGCTCAAAACAGTTGTTGTCTGATCTTCAGGAAACTTGGGAAAAGGTTTATGGGCATTATATCTTGACCTAGATTGATAACCAGCCAAATTGCTTCAGCCACTTCAGTGTTATGGCCCTTTTTTTTTTATAAAAAGTATTTTGTAGCAATTTTGCATTTTTTTTTACTTTGATATCAGTTACAGAATCTTAACTTTATGTCTGTTTTGGGCTTAATTTAACTTGAATTTCAGTTACAGGGTAATTGTTAACAAATCAGATGGAGGTTTATTTTAATATTGCTATCTGTAACAGTTTTTTTTAATTTATTTGATTCCAGCACTAGAATACTGTGGAGGACTAAGGTGTCATATGAATGCCATCTGTGAGGATTATAAATGTAAATGTAGAAAAGGTTACCATGGTGATGGATATGATTTCTGTGATCGTAAGTACATGCGTTATTCATGGACAAATGTTTTGATTAATCTAAAGCATCAACTTTAAAATGTTTTCTGATTTTTAAAATATCTGTGCTAACTTCATTACATTACATGCAGAAAGTTGCATGTAGATTTGTGGTAAGTAAAATTGGAAGAAAACGAACAACAGATGACATACAAGAGACATAATTAAATCTGAATTCAGACACACAAAACAAAAACCAAAAATAAAATCAAAGGGTGAGTAACAAATTAGTTACTGCACTCAGTAAGTCATTGTCATGGTTATAGACTTATTGATTTTCTTTTAGCAATTTTTCAGCTATATCATGGCATCCAGTTTTTATTGGGGGAGGAAGCCGGAGTACCCAAAAAAAACCCCAACCTTCAGTAGGAAAACGGGCAGTCCTTGTCACTTAAAATTGGAGTCGAGCACCCTGCCCGCAATTAGACTCAAACCCACAATGTCATGCAGTGTTGACAGACCACGTGATCAATAGTAGATTAACTACCTTAACCATTCGGCCCTCGAGGCCCCTAGAACTTTTGAAGGGAGACCATCAATATGTAGTTGTAACATACACCTGATGGATGTAACTTAATGGTCAACAGCAGTGTCTATGGAGACAGTAGAATGTAGATACAATGTTACTTTATGTCCAATCAGATTCTGTGTTACATCAGCACTGCATTAGACTTATTTGTGGTGTCATACATAGAGGTCAGGACAGCTTTTGTCATCATCAGGAATATTTGTTATTTTCTGAAGTTTATTTGTTCCTCACAAATTAACTTTTCTTATGTAGCAGTAGAATCCAAATTCAAAAGGAATCCTTTTATTCTTTCAAAATTATGTTTTATGGTCTCATCCTGCATTTAAGCTGTTACAAAAAATAAGCTTATGTTTCCTCAAAGATGCCATGTAATCTTATAAGCTTCATTTTGTTGTCTGAATGGATACATGTCATGTCATACATTCCTATCAATCTATTTGTTTGATTTCAGTTGTGGGTAACTGTTAACATGTAAAAATGTCAAAATGTATGAATGTCTTGTCCTACATACTTCTTAGTACATTTGTATGATTTCAGCTGAGGGTTACTGTAAAGGTGTTAGATGTGCAGAGAATTCCGAGTGTGTGGATGGACGATGTGTCTGTAGAGGTGGATACATGGGTGATGGACACAATAAATGTCAGCGTGAGTATCCACACTTAAAAGATACTTTTGATATTGTTGTCTTTTATTTTCCTTTTCTTTCTGCAGTAAAATTTTGTTATCTATAATAGATTTTAGGTTGATCTTAACATATTTGTTGGAGTTTTGTTGTGTGTGACAGAGATTGCATTACTGTTTACCTGTTTCTTGAATATATATAATTTGGTTTCTTATATTTTATACCATTACCCCTTCAAAATGTGATTGAAATAGAAAAGTAAATTACAAGAAAATTTTAAAATTATAACAAGATGCGATTGAAATAGAAAAATAGATTTTGTTGTAATTACACTGAGTATAGCTGACTCACTGGATGTTAAATGGACCAGTCAATTATAAATCATATCATAACTTATCGAGTCCTTGCGTGTACACATGATTATGCAGCATGGTACTGTAAGGGCAAATATTGTTCCATTTAATACTCCAGTGCATGACCCTCAGAGAGACCTAGCAGATAGGTGAGGCCTCTCATAGGAGAACTGTCAGGTCATTGCATGCAAATCCTGACCTCAATTCATAGTAGGTAACATTTTTGGAAGATCCACACTCCATGCTCGATAAAGCTACCATTTGTCTTATTTCCAAAAGAGTAGGCTAATTGTAGACCAATTTCTCCATCCCTACCCAATACTCAATACATTGCTAGTGGCAGTGTTGTTCCTGTTGGTCCATCTTACTTCAATGTTAATTTTTTGTTTGCTCACTTGGAGATGAAATATTGCACACTAGACATTAAGAAAACATTCAATTGGTTAATGAATCTGTTTACAACAAACAATATTTATACCATATGTGATAACTACATAGCCTTCTTAAACAAATGGCCAAAGATACAACTTTAATTGAAAAATGCTTAAAACACTGTTAAACAGATGTATGGAGTATTGGGTTGTTATTCAGCGTTACATGGATGTTTGTTGTAGGTAAATGTATCTGCTCAGTCTTTGGTAATGCCTACATCAGAACCTATGACAGCCAAGCAATATACCACAGTGGGGTGTGTACCTACACGTTGACTAAGTCTACTAAGTTCCCTGACCCATGTGCCTTCAATGTAGAGGTCACCATGAGGAGTTGTACAAATGTCACATCAAAGGTTGAGGCCGTAACCATAGAGATGTTTAACCGAAGAATACAGTTAGGGCCTGGGTATAATGTATATGTAAGTATTTATAGATCCTGGAAAACAACAAGAGTTTCTATGACCTATAAAGGATCTTACATTGGTACAAGTGGATTATGCAGATTCGAGAAATCCAATAATCCCAGAGTACTAATTTAAGAATCTGTTCCTGAAATTTTAAAAAGTAGCAAATTTGCAAAATCAAGTACAAATTCTGCCAACCCTAATTTTCTTGTCAAGTAGTAAGGCCAAAAAAAAAAAATTATTAGCTTCTCAGGCCCCGCCGCATGTCTCATTTACCCGCCGCATTCGTCGTTTTTTATCATACCAAAAAAAAAATTAAAAATCGGCAGTTCCGCGTCCCGCCCGGACATTTTTCGCGTCTGTTTCCGTTACCGGTAAAATTTATGATTTTAACAATCATCGAAACGTTTTCTTTAACACGCTTTATCACGTGGTGTGGTGATTTAAATATACATCGTTTGTTTAACTCCGTCAGCATGGAACAAACGCACAATTAATGAATGCCTCTTTTTTCCTCTTTGTCTATTATAACATTAAGTCAATTTAAAAAAATTCCACCGATAGTTCTGGAATGCCATTTGGTAGTCTGAAAGTACCATACCACTTCCAAACTATATCCAAAATTCAGAAAAATTGATCATTGCTAACTCTTTTTAAAGCTCTGGAAGCATCCCTATCTTCAGAGATGAAGTCCGAGACACTCTGAAAACAGGAAATTTGCAATCCTTCCACTAGACCAAATTACTCCTAATCCATTTTATTTCATCAAATGTTTAATTTTAATATTTTTTTCAAACATCCTTCTTTCCAATAAGCCCAAAAAGTAGAACCAAAACAAGAAAAAAGCCAAAGAAAAAAAATTACAAAGAAAAGATACCATTTTAAGAGGAACTACATTCGTGGACAACGAGTTGCAAAGGTCATTAATTGTGTTGTCGTTCCTAAATATAAGCTGAAATTGCTCGATTTTAATAAAACTTACCCTATACCTTGTTTGATATAATACGAGTCATTCTTCCAAATTTTATGATGGTCTGACCAATAGTTTTGGAGATATTTGGATTCAATTGCACCTACTGTAAGCCTGTTAAACAGCACCATTTTCTCTTCATTATAACCAAATTTTCCAACTTCACCCCTCTCACTAAAATGGCTGTAACTTTCTTGCTTTTTAAGATATCTACAAAAAGTAAAATGTGTCAGAAAGTAAAAAGCTACATGTAATTTAGTCAATCTTTTTTCTTTGGCAATTTTGACTTTTGAGTACCTAAAATGTTAAAGAAATTTAAATATTTGAAATAAATCAGGAAATAAATGACCAAAAAACATTCAAAATTCTATTTAAAATATAAAGATTGGCTTTAAAAATTCAACTTTTAGAGAAAAAAATGCCAAAAACATTCTATTATAAACTAAAAGCTTTTTTACATGCCTGAGATGCACAAAAAAGGTGGCAAAAAAATATTTAATACACATACCTTACACTTGCCCCGGGTCAAGGGGAGAGCAATAAACCTCAACAGGTTGTAAATTTCAAAGAAATTGCAAATAACTCATTAACTAATATTTCTGTTGCTTAATTAATTGTAAATTGAAGATAAATTTCACAGAAATAAACATTTTAATATTAACATGCGACTTTAACCAGCATGTCTTTGGATGTAGTGCTAAATTTAAGATAAGAATTATAAAAAAATTAAAAATCATAAATCTAGCTTGAAAAATGAATATGTTTGGATTTGAACGGGTAAAATAATGAAACACTTTTAATATGAAATTAAATAGAAAAATAAGTTATAACAAACCTGCAGTTCTGTGGTCATGTCATCACTTCTGTATTGATGTTGTAGGGCTACACCATACACCAGCAAGCTTAGTGTTGAAGATGTTTACCACTGGTTACAATCCTCTCATGAAAGTCTGTCTGACTGCAGAATAGGAAGGTTCTCCATGCTGGTAGATACAGGAAGGCTCATGAATTGTTCAGAAGACATGATTATACATCTAGAGCTCATGATGAAGATGCCATTAACACCTCAAGCAATCACATGGACTCAAGACTGGAAGTTAATGAACACAGTCTAGATGTACATGGAATGACAGAGATGACAGCAGGTTCTAATCAATATCAACTCACATTTCACTCCTCAGATGGTAAATCCAGCAACTTGACAACAGAACAAGAAGAGAAGAGTGTACCTGGCACCTGGAGATTTGTTGACATTGAATAAATGATGTACATGCTTCACATGCAGTACAGAGAGATGTTCCCTATGTGAGGATAGCACTAAATACCTACAAATAGCTAAATACCGAAAGAGAAGACCACTCAAGTAAAGTGTTGTGAGACTTCAAGAACACAAGACATAAAAAGATCTGCACAGAATCCAGAGTTCGAGAAAGGACAGCTAGATCTGAACTTGACACAACAGTGACGGCTGCAAGACGAAACTACCCAGAGATCCTGCTGATTACTGAAAAAGGCCCTTTTAAGGGCCAACAAGAGTTTACAAAAAGAATCTAAATTGTTGTTTCAATATTAAAATGAAATAAACAAATACATGTGAACAGATGGAAATAATAATAGGTCAACCTGCTCCTTTTCACAGTAAACATAATTCAAAAGTCTCTCTCTCCCTCCCCCCTTTTTCAAAAAAAACCAAAAAAACTCTTATCATTTAAAAGTAACCAGAAGAGACTACCAATGTTGTTTTTTGCCATCTTTCGAGCAATTTTACAAGACCACGAAGGAGCAGGGTGACCTTATTTACTGTTGTTGAAGCCCTTAGGCTCCAACACAAGATGGCCGACATACACACTTTCCTGTTGTGGCACAGTTGCGAATCATCAGCATTAGAAAAACTGAAGTATCTCCTGCTGTATCATGTACGCCAATCTGTGCACGCACGGGCATCTGTCTCCACCCCCTGGCTTCTGGCAGTTTACAATTTAAAACCCCATTATTGCCTTTGGGTTGGGTGTGCTAGCTCCTTGCCAAATTAAGCACTCTCCATTGAGCCCAATGGCACAGTTTTTCTCAATTTTCTGGCTATATTTTTGAAAAAAAACCTCCATTTTTAAATCCTACAACTTTTTTTTCCATGAAATGGATATTTATTCTGTCAACAAAAAAGAGGGGGCCAATAGGAGACCCCTATTAGAAAATCATATAGAAAAGTAATAATTTTGAACCAAATTTAAAAAAAAGACCCTAAAAAACAATAAAAGTGTTAAATTTTCATACATT
Source organism: Limnoperna fortunei (assembly GCA_944474755.1). Classification (NCBI taxonomy): domain Eukaryota; kingdom Metazoa; phylum Mollusca; class Bivalvia; order Mytilida; family Modiolidae; genus Limnoperna; species Limnoperna fortunei. The sequence goes on along the minus strand of OX104115.1, from coordinate 10,167,514 downwards.
TCTTGTATTTCTATTGTTTTTCATTAAACATAACACAAATTTTGCCTTTGGTGCAAATGTAGAGTGAAAAATCTAACTTTCTTTACTCACCTCATTCTGGCTCCTAGGAACAAACACACAATTAATGAATGCCTCTTTTTTCCTCTTTGTCTATTATAACATTAAGTCAATTTAAAAAAATTCCACCGATAGTTCTGGAATGCCATTTGGTAGTCTGAAAGTACCATACCACTTCCAAACTATATCCAAAATTCAGAAAAATTGATCATTGCTAACTCTTTTTAAAGCTCTGGAAGCATCCCTATCTTCAGAGATGAAGTCCGAGACACTCTGAAAACAGGAAATTTGCAATCCTTCCACTAGACCAAATTACTCCTAATCCATTTTATTTCATCAAATGTTTAATTTTAATATTTTTTTCAAACATCCTTCTTTCCAATAAGCCCAAAAAGTAGAACCAAAACAAGAAAAAAGCCAAAGAAAAAAAATTACAAAGAAAAGATACCATTTTAAGAGGAACTACATTCGTGGACAACGAGTTGCAAAGGTCATTAATTGTGTTGTCGTTCCTAAATCGCATCGTCTTTGGTGTCATGCCAAGTCCTCTAGGTAGGAAAAACGATAATACCGTGGACAATTCATTGCGATTTTATGACGGAGTACGCTTGGGGACTTGTTAGAATCAATTAATGCCAACGCTGCAGCAGCCATTGTCAAATTTGAGGCCTACACAGCCGATGCCGGCTTCACTGCAGATCTTAGTGAGTTTTAAACATGCTTCATTTTAGTTTATTTCAGTTAAATATGCTTGGTTAATTTTATCTAGTGCTTTATTACTTTTAGTTTGAGTTTTGAACAATGCTTCAATTTAGTTTGTTATTAGTTAAATATGCTTGGTTTATTTCATCTACTGCTTAGTTTTAGTTCTTTTTTAGTTTTCATACCATGTTTTATGCTTATATATTCTTGCTATGTCTGTGCTATGTATTAACTATTGTGCTTGTAGTAATGTGTCTCATATGATGCTTATGTCTTATGTCTTAATGCATGTTGTTCTGTTTTATATGTGATATTTATGTTATTGTATAGTCGGCATAAAAGCTCTACAGAGCTTATGTTTGTAATTTTATATATCCGACTTAAAATAAAAGTTCTGTCTGTCTGTCTGTCAGTTCTGTCTGTCTGTCTTCATTGCGAGGTCCATTATGCCATTGCAGGAATGCGAGACAACTCGGACCGTAATAGGACAAGTCGGACCGTGTTATTCATATACGGTCCGAGTTGTCCTATAATTGATGTTCCAAGAAATCTAAATTGTCATGTAAAAAAATAAAGTTTTTGTTTGTTATTGTTAACTGCAGACGTTTATTTTATTAACTGTACAGCAGTTGACCAGACTGAAATTTGTTGTTTAACGTGAAATTTACTATGTATCAGAAAAAAACATAAAACAAAAAAAAGCTTCAACATATATTTATTTTAAAATAAGGGAATTGTGATATCGGAGTATGGTATCATGTCGTCACCATTTTTTCACATCTTGACCAAGCTACTCATTTGGAATCACAGAAGTTTCTATCTAATTAAGTTTCACTAAATTCACTTATTTGAAAACAAACAAGCTCAAATTCTTTCAGATCTTAAAATTGAAACAACATGATTACCGATCACATTAATTGAATCCACAATTATTATAGATAATTGTGAGTGTTTTCTGAATTCTTAAAATTTAATGTTGTTATTTGTGTCGCATTTCTCATCTTAACATTTAACTTTTATATAATTAAATCGCTATAATTTACATTCGAGTAGAACTTTTTCAATTTACTAGAAAAAATTTATAACGTTATATGAATAAATATTATAAACAGGACTATCATATTTTAATGACATTATTAGAAATAAATGCGATCAGAGTTGTCCTATTTTCTACGGGCCCAGCTGTCCTTGCTACAGTCCGAGTTGTCTGCCTTCCAAGTTGTTCGGTTACCAATTACAGTACATATATCAAAAAGAAGACAACAAATATGTATACAAAAGTTGGTATTAATTTCCCATTAAAACAGAATTCTTCAATTTCTTGTTTTATATACCAGTGTATAAGAACAGATGCTATATTTTAATAATTCAGACATGATGAAAGTTTCCACAAGTACATGCCAGAAAAAAAAAAAAAGAGCGGCCCTGCCTCATTAAAAAATATGAAAAATGGCCTGAGAAGCAACAATTTTTTGAAGAAAAAAAAAGGAAAAAAAAAAAGACTCCTCCCTGCCTCATCAAAAAATTTGAAAAGTGGCCTGAGAAGCTAATGATTTTTTTTACATGGCCTAAATGGAAGGTATTTGGTTTATGACATCATTACTTTTGTTGATGATGTTATTATTTTAAACCAGTCAACATACATGTATGACAACCACATATTCATTAGTGATGTGAGCTATTTTTCCCACACCAGTCAATTCGTTTGAATATTATGTAAAAATTAAAGCTAATGTTATCTCCTCTGTTACTATTTTTTAGCTGTAAGAGTGAATGCTTATTTGCAAGCCCTTTTAGTAATTTAAAATGTGGTTATTTTTCCTTGAGCGATAACCATTAACTTTAAGTTAAAATAATTTGTTTCTAAAGGTTTTAATTTGTTATTTATATGAAAGGATTTTGTTAATTTCTTTCTTGTTATATACTTCTTCATTTTAGTAAAACTAAAAAATAAATGCATGTATTTGTCCAATTCTGTGCATTACTTAATATGGAAAATGATATTTTTATTGTGTTTTGTAGGTAAATGGATATCTTCATTATTTGCCTTTAGATCTGCACAGCCAGGAAATTCACATCCAGTACAGTGGCAACTGGTTGCTACTGACGACAAAATGTGGATTACATGTTTGGTGGGATGGCGACTCGTCAGTTATGGTCCAGACATCAAATACCTGTAGTAATCACATGAATGGTCTCTGTGGCAACTGTGACGGCCAGTACGAGGATGACTTTATTACAAAAGATGGTAGAGATGTTTCTGGTTATCCCTCTAATAAGCGTGACCTTGAAATTATCAAAAGTTATGTCGTTACAGCCAAAGGTGAACAGTTTGATATGAAGTAAGTTGACATTAAAAATATAAAAATAAGGATTTAATATGTGTATTCATAAATGTTAGCACATTGGCACCAACCAACAAATTCTTATTTTACAAACATTTGGTTTTACATTCTTGTCTTGCATTAAGCAAATTGATGAAAGGGAGGTATATGGACTGATTTTTCGCTGGGGTTAGGGCATAAACTTTCTTTGGAAGGTAAATATTTTAAGAAACATATGACCTATAGGGCATCAGCTTTTTTATACCCCCCGCAAACTTGTTTGGGGTGGGGGGTATATAGGAATCACCCTGACTCTCTGTCCGTCTGTCCACATCCCTTGTAAGCGCAACTCCTCCTAAACTGCTTGATGAAATTTAATGAAACTTAGCATAAAGAAAGTACATTATATGTAGATGTGCATGAAGGATTTTTATTGACCTCGGATATCATTAAGGGGAGATAATTGGATTTGGAAGCAAAGTGGGGGCATCCCTTTGTAAGCGTGCTCACAGTCCACACTTGTTTTGTTATTATTTTTAGGTTTGTTTAATCAATAATTAATTGTGCATTTGCCAAAAACTTGTTGCTTCTATATATGTACAACAAGCACCCAGTTTACAGCTGTTTACAGTGTACATAATAAGTGTGTTATAAATTTATATATAAACAGTTTGATTGTATTTACAGATGTATAGGTTATCTGAAAACCTGTCCAACATGCACACCTGAACAAGAAGCATTTGTTGCCGAACCAAGAGTATGTGGACTTCTAAAAATAGAACATGAACACACCCCGTTTAGGCAGTGTATGTCCCATTACCCCAACATGGCCAGGATGTTGTACGAGGCCTGTCGTAGAGATGTCTGTATGAACTATGATGACAAGCACCTAATACATAGACTATCATGTGGTTATGTAGCACAGATGGCAGCCGAGTGCTCACACAGAGAATTACCTGTGAAGAACTTCAGACATCATTGTCGTAAGTAGGAATATTAATTGGCAGTGTTCTGTAACTATAATGTCTTAATACTCTGTTGTTTAGCAAATAAAAAAGTAAGCAATTGTCAAGCTACATCATAATATTGTACTAGACCAGAGTAAAGGTTTTATTTTGCACACTACAGTATCTAGTCCCATTATAATAGAATTTTTAGCAGAGTTGCAACGAAGTTGAACTCGGCTATTGTTATGATGATTGCGGGCAGCTGGGTGGGCAGGCGGGCGGGCGTCAACAATTGGTTTCCGGACCATAACTCAGAAAGTTGTGAACCGATTTTAATGAAACTTTAGGATATTGTTACATACCATAAGAGGAGGAACCCTATTGATTTTGGGGTAAATCCGTTCAAGGTCAAGGTCTCAGCGACAGAAAAACGTAAGAAAATTTCTTGAATTAGTGGTTTCCGGACCATAACTCAAAAAGTTCTCAACTGATTTTAATGAAACTTTGGTATATTGTTACATACCATAAGAGGAGGAACCTTATTGATTTTGGGGTAAATCCGTTCAAGGTCACAGTGACAGAAAAATGTTAGAAAATTTCTTGAATTAGTGGTTTCCGGACCATAACTCAAAAACTACATCAAGTACATATCTGAAATTTTACACAATGGTTGAATTCTGTTAGAGGATTCACATATTCATATTTTAGGCAACTTTGAAAATTTGTTGATAAAGCTTACATTTTTCCTGCTGAAACCCTTCCTCACTTTGTCTCCAGTTTACATGTAATGCCTGTAATAACCAATTATGTTAAATCTTAAAATGAAGACAAGGAAAGGTTTGGTTAATAAAATACGGCAACTCGGCTTTTGCACCCTTGTGCATATCAATTTTTTATATATTTTTTTCCTGTGTGGTGCTTCTCATTGCATGTGCCACCATCACAACTTAAATTTTGTTCATTGGAATATACACATTCATATAATATCATTACATCATTACAAGTGTGATATGAAAAAAATATTGTTTTTGGTTTTTTTAAGTTTGTTGATGCTATTGCTTAGATGAAAAAAAAAAAAATATTATTGATATGTTTAGAAATCAAAATAGTATTCTTGCAAAAAAAGATCACCAATTGTGTAATATATAGACATAAAGTAATATTTATTGATATATTGTGAATGCAACTTAAATATATTCCAACATTTCTGTATTTTCAGCAATCCATTGTTTTGCTAATTCTATATACAGTACAGAGGTGTCTGCATGTCCTGTCACCTGCATGGACAAAAGTCCATCATGTGATGGCCTGCCATTCTCTGAAGGATGTACATGTGAGGCTGGGTATTTTAGAAGTGGCCATGAATGTGTACCCGACAGTAAATGTGGCTGTTACTGTCCTGACAGACACTATATTCCAGTAAGTAAGCAGTCCACACTATCCCGACAGTAAATGTGGCTGTTACTGTCCTGACAGACACTATATTCCAGCAAGTAAGCAGTCCACACTATACTCTCTTTTTTGTAGTTTTTTCTTCACAGCAATAGCTGAATAAAATCTCAGGCAGACACAGGGTTCCACATTAAGGCGCGACTGAACAACATAATGTCCAGTAAATGTAGGCTCCGGTCTAGTATACATGCCCAGTAGCTGGCCGGATTGGTCATGCTGATAATGATCAGCCATTATTTTTACGGACGCATTTTCATCATCAAGAAAAGAAAAAATCTTAGAGTTTACTACGGATCAATATGATGTATTTATTATTCATTTTTCACATTTTACAAGTTAAAATGTAGGTTTGTTTTTTTTTTCTTTTAATTGAAAATTGTTCGTTTACAGTTACAAAATGTAATTATCACTCTGAATTTGATATATCTAAAAAACAGAAAGAGACAAAATCAAATAAATTTGTTTTCTTATCATTTGAATAATTAAATGCAAGGTTTCAAAAATAGATCATACTTAAAATAGAGCAGCAAGGAGTAGATTTTTAAAATTAAATTATAATTTATAAAAAAAAAAATGTAACGTGTGTTTCAGTTAATTTATCTTCATTTGTTTAGTTGTATCATTACATCACCGGTTGTATGATGCAATTATGTAAACAGTGGAAAATATGATTTCAAATTTGGAAATAAACTGGATAAAATAAAAATGCACAAGTAAAAATCTTTATTAATAAATGAGCCTGATTTAGTATAGTTAAACAGGGATCTGTCTGTTAACTACTTTCTAGTTTGGCTGTCTACTTTTGTCTTCAAACCTAAATGGAATTCTTTCCTCTCACTCTTGTGGTATGATTTCCTGATAAAGTCGGAACTGTTCCCTAAAACCAAATATTAACTCCCAATTTCTGCTTTATGTTTTGCCTTTTGGTACAAGGTCTAGTTTAGATTAGGTCCGGTCTAGTACATTCTAATGTTACCAAGACCGCTAGTCCAGTAGTAAAAAAAGTTGATGTCAAACCCTGAGACAACCCACCTCGGTAAAAAAGTTTGAATGTTTACCTTGTGTGTAGGTACCAAATTTGCACAGTCAAAAAAGCTAAATTCCAGGAAACAGTGGACTTCATGCCCTTATGGTAATGTTATTTGATTGGTTATTACTGATGTTTTAAAATTTATGTGGTAACCATATGATATACTGCTTTCTAATAGACATTTTAACAAATGTGTCATGGAAATTTAATTGGTAATGTTCTCTATGTCTCCATGGTGTCCACTGCTGGTGTTGTATAGTCTGATTAATAATTGTTATCTGGATATTATTTGCACACGTATGGAGTTGAAGCTGCATACAGAACACTTATCTTGATGTCAGGTTAACATTTTTCAAATGAGCAAATTATCAAGTATGTAATTGATTTGTTTCACATAGATGAGTCAGATATAAATATCCCCATTTATCATAAGCACACCTGCATCACAGTCATACCATTAGTATTTTGTAAAAAGTTTATCCAATAGTAATTTAAATTTTTTTTGCCATTTTCATCCATTTTTCCCCACAGTATCATGTTATCCCATTTTTATAATTGAGTGCATTTACAGTAATAGATTAAATAATATTTTCTTTACGTTTTAGCTGTCCAAATCCTACACAACAGAAGATTGTTCAGAGACAGTCAAGTGTATGATGGTCAACAATCGACCAGAATTCAGACACACTGCAATCGGAGTGAAGTGCCACCATAAAGCTGTCTGTAGTTTGAGGGAGGGTGTTCCTACCTGTGTCTGCGTAGATGGAACTGTTGGTGATGGTTATAAAGACTGTCAAAAAAGTAAATAATTAGCACCTGTCATGAGGAGCATCTACTTTATACCATAATGTGAACAGTCTACATTGAACTGTGCAGTATTGCTAAGAATGTTTTCTTGTTAGATCTGTCTACTGTACAGAGTATTGATTATTTATATTATTATATAGTAATATTTGTTCCCATTGTATTTCATATAGCAATAAAGTGCAGTATATTTTCATATTTTACACTGAATCTCGGCCTTTTATGTAATTTCCGGGAAAAGTACAGACGTGTTCCGAACATCAGCTTTTATATTTTACTGTTGTTTGGTAAACAAACATGGCCGAAAGTGACATGATCTGCTCTCGAGGGTTCAATTAGCAGAACCGCTTGAACTCAACAAATGGATGTGAATTCGATTGTAGATGAAAGTAAATTTCATAGACCAACAAAGGAAAAAATCAAGTGTAAACTACAAAACTGGATTTGAATATCGTGTACAAGTAGCTCGTTTCCGAAAGTGTGTCGCTTTAACGGACGTTAATTTCGCTGAAACACATTGTATTTTATTATTTAGGAGTCATTTGGCTAGAGCAATAAATGCAAGATATTAAAAAGTAATTTAGCCTTGAGATCATTGTTTACATTGCCGAATGAAAGGTAATCGCCTAATTTCGAGTATGGACGAAATTCAAGTGTGTGGCCATATATTCACAACAATAAGGAGCAACAAATAAAAACACAAAATTGACCAAAAAAAATCTGTTTTTATTATATGTAAATCTACATCAAAATATATATCTGTTATATTGACCAAGTGAAAATATGATAATATTGGACCTAGTAAAATATTACAAAATAGCAAAGATAATGAATAATCACTTGAAAGCACAAAAAAAATCATTACTATATAATAAAAGGGTTATTGCATGAATATTGGAAAATATTGTCCCTCGCAAGATGCTATATTGAACTCGCAAGCGGGTGCAATATAACACTTGCTTGGGACAATATTTTCCAATATTCATGCAATAACCCTATATTATTCTCATATTTTTGAAGTTATATACAGTTATCGCAGAATTTATTTTTTTTTACCAAAAATTCAAATTGAGACTTATCAGTGTGTGAACAATATTTATTAATAACAAAAACAATCATGCAGGCTTATAAAAATTAAAATTAATACAAAAATGTGGCTATTAAAATCATTAAGCAAAAAGTATCATGCTAGATCTGTGCTGTAAAAGCCTCTAGTATAACTTGGGGCACACTTTTACTGGCTTGGAACAGTCACATAAACAATCCATGAAACTTTTATAGAACTATTATAGAACAAGCTTATACAGTATATCAGATAGCAATAAATTTGATGAGCTTTGTGGTGAGCAATGGGTTTGTATGGTATTCATTGACTGCTTTCTTGTATGTGACAGTTAAAAGAAAGTAGTTTATGCCCTTGGTTTGTTTTATTTGTGTTTATAATTTTAGCTTTGTACAATTTATTGTACTTCTCTTTTCATGATTATTTTAATTAATAATGTACTTCTCTTTTCATGATTATTTTAATTAATAATATACTGTACAATAAGGACCAGTCACATAGCATCTAAAAGCTGACATTTTTGTTCCATACTGAGAGTGCCATTACAAATCCCCCAGCATCTAGAAAATGTATGGTTTAGGCAGACTTGCTCCTTTCTATTTTTTTTCTGTTAATTACAACAGATGCTTTTATACACAGGAAATTGTTTTAACAATGTTAACAATACAATATTATTTGTCTTATTGTTTGTTTTCTATTTTAGATGAAGTGCAAGCATCTAAACCTTATCAACCATTGTTGTCAACACTGCCACTAACATCTCGAGCACAGCAAGGAGAGGCCCTTAGCTTGAACCAAGAATCAATGAAGTCTCACGATTGGTCTCAGCAGTTACAATCACACCTATTGCAAGAAAAAGATGCTTCACACAATGAGCCAAAACATGAAATACACCAAGAAGTACAAAACACTCCACACTTTGAGCCAAAATATGAAATACATCAAGAAGCAAAGTATGAGCCAAAACATGAAATACACCAAGAAGCAAAGTATGAGCCAAAACATGAAATACACAATGAAGCAAAGTATGAGCCAAAGCATGAAATCCACCAAGAAGCAAAGTATGAGCCAAAACATGAAATACACAATGAAGCAAAGTATGAGCCAAAGCATGAAATCCACCAAGAAGCAAAGTATGAGCCAAAACATGAAATACACCAAGAAGCAAAGGACACTCCACACTATGGGCCACAGCAAACAAAAGACAGTTCACACCAATGGCCATCACAAGAGCCACACCAAGAAATCAAAACCATGTTAAACTATGGGTCATCACATGATAAACACCAAGACCCAAAAGATGCTTCACATTATGTACCAAACCTTGAACAGTCCAAAACATCAATCCATTTGCCACCACAAGAACCAGCAGAAAGGTTAAACCAGTTCACACCACAAAATTCTAAACAAGATAGGTCTAGTATGATTGGACAGCCTTTGAATGATAAATTCTTTGCAAAAGTTTATAAAGGTACTAATTAATCTCAAACATTTTTCGTTTATTGTCCTTCTTTTCTTTAAGTCATCACATTCTAAACTTCTTGAAAATTTTTTAGTGAATAAGAAGCCAGATTGTTATGCATTGTTAATGAACTAAATAATGGTAAACATAAAAGGCTTAAGTGCCGACGTTTTGGTTAAAATTAGTGGAAATCTGCTAAAAAATCTGATTATTATTATCTTTTCACTGTCTACTGTAATGTTACCCATTGTTCTCCAAAGATTAGTCCTGAGATGTGTTTTTGGACCCATGCTGTAATTGTAGCCATTTATTTCTCATCGAAGTTGTTAAACACTCAACTGATATTGATTTACTGATTACATGATTTATTATTTAAAGCAATATCACAACTTCATATACAATTAGTTTAATTTTCAAATCATTCCATAAAATGTAGTTTGTAGCCTGATTTTCAGAATTTCATAAAGTGTGGAAAGAATGTTTTTGATACCTTTAATTAAAGTGAAGACATATACTAGTATAGATACTCTATTAAAAGCCAATGTAATGTACATGCTAAGTAGATATGGTTATCAATTTGAAATATTTTTTGTCAATAGGTAATTGATTTTATTGTATTTGTTAAAGCTTCTATGACAATAAAATTATTTTGTGCAAATAAAATACAAACTTGTGGTGTTGTGAAATCTGACATGGAGAAGCAGATTTGTCATTAATACTGTATTAAAGATAGGACCTTGTTTAAAGTTTAGTTCTTTGCTGTTGAAAATGCAGAAAATTTAAACTAAATTTGGAAGTTGGTAAAAAACAGATATCTATACACTACCTTTGTTATTTTCACCCTTTGCTTTCTGTGGTTTTGAAGTAATAGGTTCAACAAGCTAATAAGTTATGATGGCATGATGTTAATGCTTTGGTTTGTTCTTGCAGGTTGAAGACTCAAGAATTGGCAGTGTATAGTTGGAAACCTTATTAAACTGTTTACGTTGGCATGATTGAGTTGTTTTTCTTAGGAAGAAATGTACATAACATGAGATAAATGCTATCAGGATTAAATGTATTTTCATCATGATTTTTTAACATACAGCAATCGTTGCTATGCATCTGTAACGTTACTTGTTTTTCCACAAATCCAATTTCTATTAACCACTGGAATAGATTGATCCAACTTGATCTTTGTTATGATCTTCTAAAGTTCACCAGGTTTTTCTTTACAGGGTGGAATTTCATATCAATTTTTTAGTCTTTCAAAATTGATCATGGAACAATATCGCTTCTTATTATCCTTAAATCTGTACCGTCTATTTGTTTGTTCAAGAAAATATTTACATATTTTTTGCTGATATTGTACTAAAAATAGGGCCATTGCACTATTCCCCAATAATACATGAGGAAGATACCTTTCACTGATGGTCTGTAAGAGGTAGATGTTTCCCTTTTTTGTTAGAATTGTAAATTTGCTGGAATGGTAGGATGTACCAAGTTTTTATTTACATGTTGATCTATTGAGATATATTTCATAAAAATGCTAACAGAAAATGTTATAATTAACCTGACAAACACTAAAGAAACTTTTGCTAAAAATATATAACATAAAAGTACTACAGAAACGTCAGCAAGTAATTCTACAATGGCGTAAACCGAAACGTCACCAAGCAATTCTACAGTGACGTAAACCGAAACGTCACCAAGCAATTCTACAGTGATGTAAACCGAAACGTCACCAAGCAATTCTACAGTGACGTAAACCGAAACGTCACCAAGCAATTCTACAGTGACGTAAACCGAAACGTCACCAAGCAATTCTACAGTGACGTAAAACGAAACGTCGGCAAGCTATTAGACACTTTTTACGATCCCATTTGTTATTGCCCTTCTATATGAAATTGATGAATCAATCTGCATAGTTATCTGATTCATAAAATACCATTTTCTGTTGCTAAACCTGAAACGAACACAGCATAAACAAATTATAGCCCAGAGAATATATATTCATAGCTATTTTTATGTTAGTCACATTCCCTACTCATTTTAACAAAACCAATTGAATTTAATATTCACTTTCTCTACTGGATACCACAAATGCACAAGTGTACATGTAATCATCCCCAGTGTGAATTATAAATATCCTCTTTAAAGCAGCTGTGAAAAATGGCTATAGACATACAACGACTGAATATTATGAAAGAATGCTTAAAATCTAATTCTATTTCGTTCTGTAGCAGCATGAAAACCAATAACTTCTGCACGCTTTATACTGATATTCCTTATATCTAACGAAAAACTTGAGATGTTTCATGACAGGAAAAGACAGACAAAAACACAATCGTTTAGTATTAGCTTTCGCTATATAGAGGATGGTCTCCTTGTGAATAATTAACGTTTTGGCAATTAATTAAAGACGCCACCAATTCACAAATCCACCTTTTACTTCGACCTTCTGGAACTTTACTCTACCACAAACATGACCAACTTTCCAATCATGATAACAAAATTCCAGCAGCACCGGCGTATATTGTTTGTTGGTCGTGTTTCTATCCATTTTCATAAAAGACGGAACGCGCGTTTAATTGCGCTTTTGTTCTTTAATTATATTTAAGCCTCGTTATTATCTGATTTAAATCCATTCAACCCCATTAAAATCAAAAATAGAAAAGGGTTAATACTACTTCTGGCTTTAAAGAAACTGGTACAAAGTAAATTACTAATGTTTACATATACATTTTTATTTTTTTATTAATTACATTTGTTCCAAGTATTCATTGTGTATTGATGTCTACTTCCGTCTGAAGGAAAAACTTATCCTCCTCTTGGGTGTTCTATCTGTTGATTTCCAAGTCAGTATCATAGTTTGTATTTGTGTCATCAGATGATCTGGCAATCCGGATGTTGGGTGCAGCTCTCTTCTGCAGTTTCATGGGTTTATTCTCTGTGTTAGGTTCAGGAAGGATTTTTAAATCGTTATTTATGGCTACCTCTGCAATATACAAGAGAATGGAAGTCAAATGTAATTTACCTGTTTATAATATAAATCTAAGACAATGTTTAACTTTATCTGATTGAGCATTAAAGAGAAACGTAATGCAATGATTTGGAATCTTTAAGTCTTTTATTTCACGCAATTTCACACTTCACACGACCAAGATTAGTAAACAAATTGGAAAATGAGTTTTAGTTTAACTGTTTGTTCTCGACTACAACCTATATCGACAGGTAGTGTCAGTTGTCCTGCCGAAGATGGGGTTTTTACCGGTTAATCTGACTTCCTAAAAATCTCCATGATATAACTGAATACATACTGAAAATTGCGTTAAACCCACAATCAAACACAAATAAACTGACGCCGTATAATAGAACATATTTAGTGTCAGTGCATCTGATACATTTTTGGTTGTTTGTTTCCATTAAATTTCGTTAGGTGTTCTGTGGTGTTATTTTTTCCTTTCTGTTGCTGTATCAAGCTTCAGTGAAAAGAAATTTGGCATATTTCAAGGACAAATATATAAACTATTGCAGATAAACTAAGTTGCAATTTTATTCAAAGAAAATAAAAACAACTACAACCTCTCGTATATTAAACAAGTATTATAACACCAAATACCCAAATTACTTGAATTTAAAGTAAGTGGGAAAAACCCAATAATATTGCTGTTGCATTACAAGATAATGTATTTTTAAAAGAAATTTGAACTTCAAATGTAAGAACATCGTCACCCAGTTTGTTTGACAAGTTTAACTTTAATGATTATTTTAAGTCTGATCTGGCAGTTCATATATTCAAAACTCGTTAGATATTAATCCCGACATCTCATCGCTATTGTCTGATAACATAAAGTACATGTCGGAAGAATGAGGTGGATGTTTTTTTGTCTTCTTTTTCCCTGATTTTTTTAGTTTCCTTTTATGACGTTTATGTGAATGAATATCTTCCGTCTTTAAGAGTTTTATATGTCTTGTTATCATACTGCCTTTTCTTGTTTCTTTTGATGTGAACCCAACTGTTTCTTTCTGGTGGTTTAAATTACTGATATGCCTCTTTTGCGATACGTTTCCTTCATTGGGATTGACTTTATCTACAGGGGTCTTTGCATCAGGCGTAATAGATCGATTCTTAGAATCTTTCGTGTAGTTGTCGTCCTTGAACACTGCTATCTCTAGTTTGGAAAACAGTCATGAATGAATTTACTACAGTAACATCCAGTTATGCTACGGTATATAGTATCATGATATCTTGATACATGTTGTACTATGGTTATACATTAAAAAAAATCTACTCTGCTTACTATCAGGCTATAATTTGCCCAAATTTTAATGTCGTAAACAATACAAACGATGTATTTGTGTCGGGTTTGTACTCACCAAGTTGCCAAGTTAATTTTATATAGCACTAACACACTGAAACAACCATTTAGAGGAAAGTCAACCTACTTGCATTCATTTATTAGTCATAGCACAAAGTCCTGGTCGTTAAGTCGATATCTGAATTCGTGGGTGATAAGCGGAAGATTTCTCTTACTGTTTGAAGTACGTATTGACAAAGATATTTGGTGTAATTCGACGAAGGACCGAACTCACTCGTGATTGTTGTACGGCACGCATTCTGACGAGATACTTTAACGTCACAGCATAAGGATATTGTTTGTAAAACGATTTAAACAGAGCATCATTCATATTCCCATTTAATAAACACAAACATTTATTGCAGAAAGTATTTCCATTTTTTTAAATAATTAAATAGCGATATAGGACGAACTTTACTGCCATTATCCTATTTTAGTTTGTACTACAAAAGGCGAGGACACGATTATGTATTCTAATAGTAGTTGTCCTGTTATCTCATAGGATACACCTATTACTGACTATTGATTTATGGTGTCACAACTACAGTAATGGAAGCGGGAGGTTTAAAAGCCACAGCACAGGGTTTAACCCGTTTTGTTCGAAATACCTGTACCAAGTACAGACCATTGCTATAGTTGCTAAATTATTTTTTGTTGTTGGTTTTCGGTATCTTGGACTTGATTTAGGGATTGCCTTTTAAGACAGCTGTCTTATTGTTCGGTATTTTGTTATTGACTTCTTTTAAGTATATCATTGAGATGTGTCATACTTCAATCTTAGAAAATGTATATTGTAGTTGCAGGAGATTTTTTTATTTCTGTTTGTATATGTTCATTGCTTTTTATTTGTGTGATGTCATTTCTGGTCCACAGTTTCGATTAGTATTTAAACAAATCTTACTTTCGGCTGGTTCCGGATAACAATCGCGAACTCCGTCGCCAATATATCCGGTTTTACATTGACACTGCGGAGCGCCCTCTAACTGCACACACACAGCATCAGTATGACAGTAGAATTGTCGTATTGTCACCATTGATGTCTTGTTATTTACAAATTGACACTGCTGTAGTTCTGAACAATTATGGTTCATGTAGTTAGAACCGACCTGAAAAAATAAAAAGGATGCAAGTGTAACCAAATTTTCCTGTTCATAATTTTTGCTTATCCTCCGTATTGATAGTCCTTGTAGAAATATTATTTTCGGGTTGTATTTTGTATTAATATACCGTTGTAAACGATAAAATATCTTTTGAGGTTCATGTTAGATTTGTATTAAACAAAGTGATCTACACTATTGTACTGCACGTGGCCATAGACTACTACGCACCAAGTAACACTAATTTGTTTCTTTTGAAAATCATCAAAACTGATGTCCAGTAACATTTAATACCGTGTAACTAGTACATTTGCTTTACTGTTCATCGAAATAAATATTTTTATTTCGATGAACAGTAAGCTTCAATTATTTTTAAACATTGTACATTTTTATAAATTAAGTTTAAAACAAAATACCGACCTATGTTAGTTTACGAACTTTGACAAGCTTTAGAAACTGGACGAAATGAAAGAATCTTTCAATATTTTTCTCTTGTTTTGCAGCGATTAAAAAAAAATATTTCCAACTATAAAGTTGTTAGGTGTTTAGTATTTTGTTTTTACCTTCATTGAGACCGTCTACTTGAAAAAGTGTGGAAAAGCTTCATACGGAACGTAAAGACATCAACAATGAGTTATATAAGAAAAAATAAGGCCTCGATACCGATAGTTGACCATATAGAAGCACCTGTTTGCTACTGCAGTTAATATCGAAATGTGTAATTATATTCAAAAACATGTGTCAACAATTTTAACCTACCGGAACATAGCTTGACCAATCCTGGCATCCACAGTGGTCTTCTGGAACACAGTTATCCCCACTCAAAAGAAAACCTTCCTTACACTGACAACCTTCTGTGGGAGACAGCTGGCAAAGTTCTGACTTTGGAACCTGACAAGTTGATTGACAAGGGCTAGCTATGGCACTGTATGGCATATCCGGGGGACAATATAAAGCTAGAAAATAAATTGTTAGCAAATATGGTTAATACGGCTGCTTTACGTAGTTACACAGATTAGGGTTATTCTGCGGTAACTGACTAGTCTTCTGTATCGTACTAGACCTCACATCGATTAAAATTAACAATCACAGCTGATGTAAATAATGACGTAGGATCTAATGAACTTTACGGATAAACTGAACTAATTTCAACTTATTTGTTCAGAAGAATACCTGGTGATCTGTTGTGATCATTAATGTTTGATCTTGACCATCCTGTGTTTCAGTTTGTAATGGCTTTGTAATTTCGTTATGAATTTTGTTGATTATAATTACTCACAAATATTCTTCTGATTTACTTTATTTTAATTATGTAGTCTTACGCAAGTGGGAAGCATCTAATTATTTGAAGTTCGTGCTATATCGATTTTTGGTTTGTATTTTTAATCGTTCATTGACCATTGGCTTTGGTTGTTCAGTCTGTTTCCTCGATGGATTATTCCATACTTACGACAAAATGTGTCAGTTCTCCATACTATGTTGTATCCATTCCTTGCACATGTGTCTGCAAATGACGTCATGTAACTACATACCAAAGTTTTCATAAAGAGCTGCCCCAGCATCCAGTAGTGACATGCGTCTTCTACGCATGCATTCAGAAGGTCAGATGCAAGTTTTGGATTTTTCTTTACGCAGTGGTGAAATGGGTTTTTAAATCGTTCATAGTTCAAAAAGGCACAGTTCTCCTGAACTAATTTCAAAAGTTTCATTGGGCAGCTTTTTGTCACAAGAATGGTCATACATCTGAAAAAAAATCATTTTGTAATGTTGTTATTAATACAGTTAACACAACTTGATCATATTTTCACTGTTTTCTTGCGCTTTTGTGATACCAAGGCTCTGTTACAGTATATAAACAATTCGTTATCCCGGCTTTTGTTTCCCCCTGGTGGTTCATGTGCAGAAATACGTTCTAAACGTTGATACATAAACATAACTTTGTAACGTTTTGTACCTTTGTAGATAATCAGAGATTGGACTATTATTATTGTAAAAAAAGACTACTCACAAATCTGAGCGAAGTACAACCACAAGAAACAAATAACAAAACGTATTTACTCCTGTAATGTTGGGTTTCCAAATTGATCGTGTACCAAATAACTATCCCCCACTATCAGATCTCTAACATTTGGCTGCTGTTTAGACACATCTTTTCCGTCACTTGTTTTGAAATCGTCCTCCGGCACACCATTGCAATTTCCACACAAACCGGTTAACTTTCCAATATATTTGTCCGGAGCTTCGACTTTGACTGTGGAGTCGCTATCCCACTTGACGTGTAAACCACATGACGTCACAAGAGAAACCCATGGACCATTGTGCACAATAACAAGGTAGCCTTTGGGGGAACTCATGTGAACTGGCAAATACCGAAGATGACCGTCAACCTATTAAAAAATATAAAAATGCGCGAACATTTTCTTAGTTGCAATTAGTTACAAGGACGTGAAAATGAAACGAAACTATTTCGTGAGATTTAAAAGACTTTTGCGGGGCACTTGAGTTGATTCTATAGGTATCTAATCAGCAATGTTGATTGATTTGGTTGTTTCAGTGGATGAATGGTTAAGCGAGCAGTATTTCTTCATCTCTATCCAAGCGGCAAAACAAGATGAGCGAATAAGGATAAATTTTGACTGCCTTCTAAAATATTGATAGTTGGTTAAGGACAGAAATTGTAACCTAAGCGGCTACGCCTAATGTTTTTGTGCATTCAAACACGTAACCCTGTATAGTCTAACAACCCACAACAAGAAAGCTTCCTCTACCCATCCGCCACCTAGGGCGCGCTGACGCTGATAAGTTCTGTAGTTTGAGTCATGGGAACTTGGTAATGTTGAGCATAATTAGTTTACTGTGTGCAATTTTATGAACCTTCTAGGCATACTAAAAAGGCATTGCACTGCTAGGTTATAAAAAGGGAAAAATGGTCGCACAAAGATTTTGGTAATAACAATTTTTGTTATAGTTATAAGTTAATTACACAATTGTGTAATTGCTTGCTGGACGTTAAACAACCATCAATCAATCACAATTTTGTACTTACCACTATCGTCCTGCCTCTCTTCAATTCAACACTAAAGCCTTGTGTTTCAATAAAAACATTTTTGACCCAGCTACTTTGCATATCAGGGTCCCCGGATGCTCCACTGTTATCGTTTTTAATTTCAATGTTGAATTCACAAGTGTCATTGATAGTAGTCGTCTTTGCCATTGTATATCGACATCTTCCAGGAAAGGTCATAAAGTGACCATCAAAACCATATATATGGGGGTCCCCCACAACCTCACAAATACATTTTTCTGTAGAAAAAAGAAAACTTTCTAGTACACTTTGGTTTATAAAATCTGTTAGCTATTCAGCATAGGTGTCTTGCTCTGTGTCTGGGAGTTTATTTAAGTTTTTCATGTGTTGTAATTTGATCAATTGTCAATTGTTGTTATAAAAGAATGGACTCGATAATACATTTAACAACTTTTTAACTCTACTTAGGGTTTTGTTAGTGCCAACAACTTGTTTAAAAGTAAACTAATGTAAGTATTGCAGTGAATATAATACTTTTTCGTTTTTTTTTTTTTAACCGAAATTATATTGTTCTATTAAACAACCTTTTGCCAAAGTCATAGTATTAAAAGCGTACGTAACTACTAACATTTATGACCTTTATTCAAAATTAAAGTACCCTTTTAATCGCCAAAATATAGTAGGACTTTTTAAACCTGGTTTGAAAAGTGCCTTTGCTCACTTGTTAGTAGGTCATAAAATTGTTGTGGGCTTCAAAAATCAGAAGACTAAACCAGTGCAGCAATCTTGGTTAGTAATCAATACCATGAAGTGGATTATTGTTTTATGAATTGAAACCTTGGAGGCTTAGAAAGAATTATTCACTGATGCCGCCTGTTATCATGACATACAAAGCCGTGTTTTTAAAATGCGAGTGTCGTTTTAATGGTTCGTTTGGACTGAGAACACAAATGTTGATCACCACATAGTATTGTATATTTATACAGATCTACTGAATCACAGTATTGCTAATATTTTAATACATGTATTTAAAACGTGCAATCGTCCTTGAACAATATTTTTCAGCTAAAAACGTTACAACTGAGATTTTCCGGATATCGTGGCTTTATAAATAATGTATTGGAATTAAACAGCTGATAATCTTGTACTGTAAGCACAAGGAATTCTCTTCACATTCAGTAATAAAGTGTTATCATTTGGAATTAATTCAATAATATTTTAATTCAATACAAATAATCTACCGTGAAGTCGGGGTTGCATGACACGATAACTATTAAAATGTGTTATTATTAAACTTACTTTTACACTGGTTAATACCGTCACCATGGAAACCACTTTTGCAAGCACAGATATCGTGAATACATTCAGCATTAGGATGACAAACTGCACCGTTACATTGTTTCTGTACAACAACTAAAATAAAAAGGCAAATAAAAACTTTTTTGGTTAACAAACAAATAAAAGGATTTTTATGATTTGTTTGTCTGGTGATATACCGATAAATCCACGAAAAACGGTGTTAAATCCTTATAATTTAAAATTGCTTTAAAAAATTTATTTGTCTTATATTATCTAAATGCAATGTTTCTTGTGTATAGTGTGTGATATCGGGATTGACCTGACATATGAATATTTTGTTGATTCGATATCCATAAACCACTTTCTGATTTGAATAAAACACGAACACAATAAAAACTACCGGAAATAAACTCGGCCAATCAAATAAACAAATTGCTATATAGCACATAATATTAGAACTATCAAACAATATATCGATTTTGGAAATGGCATTATTCCATTGACGAAAAATTGGGCCAAAAAAGATTGTGGGGTCGGGATTAAAAATTTTGACGTTTGTAGCGGCTAAAACGCGCCTACTCTTTTTTTTTAAAAGTAAGATTGTCTTTACCCTGAAAAGGTCGCGACACTGTAAAACAATTAGTCCCCGGTCAAGCATATCGTACCTGATGACCCCTAAACGATGGTCCCTCCTTTATCCTCCACTGGAGACCTCTGATGAGGAACTCTGTGAGTCGAACCCGGGAAGGCCTTTCCATTCACTTGCTTCCCGTCAAGGCAGGTGTATAAACAAGAATGTTTGAATGTAAATTTTAAAAAATAATTTATCTAGCTTTCATACATGTAATGTTGTAAATGTGTTGATAGTATAAAATATAGAATTTGTAACTTACCCAGTTTGGCAAAAGGCAGAAAAGAAATAGACAAAAGGGTGCATATAAACATCATCATGGTGAATAATTTACAATTACGTCCAGTATACGTTCATGGTAATACAGTAGGGTTTCTTTCCTGTCCTGTACAGTGTGGATACCGTTCAGTCACCTTAAAACTGTAACAGTTGTCTTATATCTGTAGGTGTGAACAAACAAACTCAATTAACCAGAAAAATACATGCAATTTTGAAGTAAATCAATTTTTATATACGCTGTAACCGTTTGATGTTCTTATAAATGAGATTATTTAATTCCATTGTTTAAATGCTCTGTTTACATCATTCATAAGCGATCCAAACAAGATTGTAGAAATTGATTTGTCTACCAAGATAAGTTCATATAAGATACAACCATAAGTTTGATAATGTTTAAAATACTAATATTCAAACTTCAATGTGCTTTTCGAAAACACAAAATTGAACAAAAACAATTTATTTGAATTTTAACGCCCCCTAAAAAAACAATAATGACGCCAAGAAACTATTTTAATTTTATGTTTCATGTTACAAACACATGTTATATTGTATACCTTGAATTGCTCAATTTGAATTGGGCGATCAGCTTACAAAGCAAATTAAATTATTTACAAATATGGTATTAATTTATTTCTTACAGCAAGGAATATTATATATAGTCATATGGTATTTACGAATTTTGTACTACTAATATCACATAAATAGTCACGATAGATTTATCGGTCTTCGATCTCTTCTTCATTCTACTGCTGTCTGCACAACACATAAACACAAAACAAATTTATAATCTGAATTAGAAACGTAATTTTCTGTTTGCACAAAGAGTTATAATTTGGAAAATAGTCAATTATTGACCATTCAATTTTGTCGAAAAATACAAATATTCCTAAGCATATGTTAGACTAAACACATTATGTAGGTAAATTTGTTTCTTAGATTCATAGGACACCTGTCAGAAGTACCGGGAGACACAGTGGATGTACATGTTAGAAAGAAAATCTTAGAGGCTGTAAATGTTCCTCTAGGGGAGAATGCCATAGTTAATATATATGTTCCCAATAAGAATGCCAAGGAGGATGTAAATCTTCCAGGGAGAATGCAACCGTGGATGCATGTTTCCAAGTGATATATTTAAGGATTAACTACAAAAAAATTTATCTCAATCTAGGGATAACAAAATTTCCGTTTTGCACAATTTTGTTATCCCTCGATGGAGAAAATATTTTTTAATACTTATAAATAAATTCAAACAATAGAATAAACTTAACAATTTTATTTTTGTAACTGGGCATTTTTGAAAAAAAGATATCAACACAAATACTGTTAGTTTCCTGCGGAGTAATATATGACGTCAACACGTTCGTGTCGCCATGACTATCAATTTTGTTTCCATCCTCTGATAGAGAATATTTTCCAGCCAATTAAAAGTCAGTATTCTCGCCAAATTTATTTGTTCCCCAGGGAGAATGTTATACATGTTCTGTGAGGATGCCACAGTGGCTGTACCCATTTCCTTTCCATGAGAATGCCACAGTGGCTGTAAATGCTCATCGGAAATTGCCGTAGTGCTGTACATTTTCTCCACGGAAAATACCACAGTGGCTGTACATATGTCTCAGGGAGAAAGCCACAATTACTATATGTTCGCCAGATAGAATAATACAGTTGCTGTATAGTTTGTCAATAACAATGCCACAGTAGTTGTATATTAATCAGTTGGAAAATGGTACAGTTATTCCATTATTTTCCTAGAGGAAATTCCAACGTAGGTATATGTTTAGGCAGGAATAATGTGATACATTTTCTCAGAACGAATGCCACATTGGATGTTAATGTTACCAGAACAAAATGTCACAGTGGCTGCACAGATAAATATAAAACATTTAGTAGCCATGTTAAAAAAAAATGTAGCATGTTTTATGCAGGATACCATGCTAAATTTGATTACAATCAACTAAATGATCCAACATAAGTCATTTGAACTTTATACAAATTTGTTAACAAGTCAACAGTAAAGAAACATTTTTAGCAAAATATACACGTGTCTAATATTTCTCATTTACTCCTATTTAAACCAGGTTTGATACATTTTCTTGATATAAGGTAAGTAGAAGATATGTAGATGTGCATAAAGCAATTTAGTTGCTAAAAAACTATGTGCAACATTACTTCATACTTTTCAGATAATACTTTCATTATCTTTTTTTAAATCGACATGTCTATGGGCTTATTGCCAAGTTCTACATTCGATTGGGTTAAATTATCTGACATGTTCTGTGGTACCACAACTATAGTAGCAATTGAATTCGAACAAAATGCCTTATAATAAGAATAAAAATAAGACTTTTCGAAATCCCGGGGCGTTTATGATTGGCAATTTATAATCATTTCTCAAATTTTACATGAATTTTTAACAAACCTTGTCAAGAAATTTAGTGCTTGTATATTGAAGAAGTGTGGATTTGGCCTGCAATTTTTTTGTCTTTGTTGATTTAAAATCCATACCAAGCTTACGATGAAAAGAAACAAAGCAGTTTTGTCCATAATGGATAAAGTACAAACGATAAAGCTTAAGAAAATTTAATTTCTGCTGCAAGTTCTACATTTTCGTAGTATATTCCACTGCCTCAATTTTCTGTATAACTTGTTGCAAACATTCGTCTTCTATTATAAATTTGAGTTCAAAAGTAAGTTGACTTTCAACTACTATTGCAGACAGAAGACTTCTGATTTATGAAGATGTGTAATGAAGCCAGCCTTTGGTCCCAACTAAATATTTTACTCCTAAGTCGCCTCGGCATATCCGTTAGTAACATTTGTGGCACCCATCTCTTATCCGAAACTTCACCTACACCACGAAATGGAATTTGGCGAAACTTTCACAGAATCTTAGTCACAAGTCGTTGGCAACTGATATTTTACATTATGATCAGAATGATTTTTTAGGGTTTCCAATAACAAAACATGGACTTGGCCATTTTTGACAAGAATGGTAGCTATCTACTATCAACAACTTCGCCTCAACCACCAAATGGAATTTAAGGGAACGTTAACACAATCTTTGTCGCATAGCGCAATGTGCATCAGACATTGTGAGATTTATATTTGGGGTTTCCCGTAACAAAACCCCGATTTCATTCATTTATATATAGGTATACCTATCACTTTTCCGCAACTACAGCTACATCCATTAATGAAATTTGCTTCACTTTACAATAAACGTGTCAAACAATGCACTTTGTCCCCTAATATTTTGCATACTGAGTGCAATGCTATTAAGGGTTGGTAGAGGGGGGATCAATTTTCATAGTCTTCAGTCATATCATAAATCATCAGTCCAGTTTCGAGTCCAAAAAATATGCAATTGTGGTCATTTCCACAGCAAGAACTTGCAGATTCTAAAATGCACAGTATATAGAAGGAAAATGATAAGAAGTTTCAGAGAATTTTTATCTGAG
The DNA here is from genome assembly GCA_944474755.1 of Limnoperna fortunei. NCBI lineage: Eukaryota > Metazoa > Mollusca > Bivalvia > Mytilida > Modiolidae > Limnoperna > Limnoperna fortunei. Next base: position 10,143,544 of record OX104115.1, on the reverse strand, counting down.
AAAATCTCACCCTCAATACGATATACAAGCAATTCCAATTAATCCATATATTTGGTAAAGACTTGGCAAAGTACTACGTTTTCCCTTTTTTCATAGTTACTTGTTTTTTATAGGCAAATGTCTCAAAATAGAATCCGATGTTACTATAAATAGAACTTATAATGAAATATAATATCAGTTGCACTATTATCAAAACGTGCTGCTTGAGAATTGCTTTGCAGTGTGCATGGGTTTTCATAAACTAGCTCTTAATTGTTGCTTTTAAATATTTAATTCGCCAGGAAAAAATAAAATTTGTAAAAAAATCAACACGGATATAGGAAAGGACCCGAAAGATTTCCGCAAAGTGGACAGCAAAAATTGTTCCCTTTAATTAAATCAGTTTGTTCTTAAAGAAATAAACTTTATAAAAAGCAAACGGCGCACTAGAATCAGTTGCATGCGGTATAGTATACCGATCGGCGGGTCTTTTTTGGACAGTTAGCCTTTCTGGAATAATTTAAACGATCTCTTATGTTTTTCAATGTAGACAATTAGGAAAATACACCTTTACAATTGAGTGTGTAGAAAGTTACAGTTACCGGGGTGGTGGGGATGGTTTTTTTAGAAGACATCAATTACAATTTAAGTTCATTGATTACATTATTGTACACAATATCAATCCTTGTTCCTAATGATCTCGGAAAAACACCGGATGGTGTTGCCCAATGTCTTTGATCAGTAAATCGAGATTACCAGGAACTTAATTATCAACATATTTCATTCTTCGAAATAGACATGTACAATTTTATTGTATACACTAAATTACCAGATACATTTAAACAACAGTAGAATCAGAGAATAAAACCACGTGAATAAAACAAACATGATTTTATTTGGGTTTTTAACAATGTTAATTGAAACACCAGTAAAAAATATTATAAATAAAATGTCAAAATTTAATGTATGTAAACGAACTGAATAAAACATTGTTTCCGGCATGATTAAAGAAATTGGCGTTTTTATTATTATGTTTTAAATGCGTTTTTTTTTTCACCAGATGTGTCAGTAAGCTATTGATAAATTCAGTTTAATAATTATAAATAAAACGGACAAATGCTAACAATTTCCACAGTCTCCATTCATTTTTAGAGAAAAAAATAATTAAACATACATTTACCATTACTGTTTGCATAACATTTGAATTCGCATAGTGTTCGTACGCACAATTTTCAAATACACATTTTTTTGTTAAATTCCGAACATTTTCATAAAGGAAATTAAAATATATCAATCGACCGGTCTTAAAACATTAAAATTATAATTACCGGGAGTTGTGACAGTCGCATTTTGTCTGATACAACGGAGACAATGTCTGTGACAAACAATTTTTACTGATACAACGGATACGCCGTTCTTAGAGGCAAATTTTGACTCCGTCAACGGAAAAATGCAGTTTTTGACTGATACAACGGACAACAGACAAATTTCGACTTAATCAAAGAAAAAATTACTGCGACAGACATTTTTGACTGATACAACAGAAACATCATTGTAACGGAAAAATGTCTGTGACAGACATAAAATGTCACAGTTAAAATTATTGTCTGACATAGCGTTTGCTGTCTTTTACAGACATTTTTGTACTCACTCTCAGTCAAGGACATACGGAAAATGACTGCAAGTGGTTTTTAAAGTCATTTTTATAGCCAGTAGTGTATGTCATGCACCCCACCTGAACCTTACTATGTTATATTAAGTAGACCATTATTGTTATTGAAATCAAGAATATCTATTTATCCTGCAACCGTTACATTTGCTGTACAATAAAGGTAGCCGAATAAATTTTTGCTTTATTTGGCAGTGCCGAATAAAGTCTCCTGGTACCCTTGACCTCGCTTCTAATGATATTTAGCATTATGTTCTGGTTTAGAAAGTGTTGTCGAATACAATATTTGTTTGTGACGTCAGGCTATCATTTAAAAACGCGCCGAAAATTTCACATCAGAAATCGGCTAAAAGTGCAAATTTTTCACGTTTTTAATCGCTGTAAAATGTATTTTAGATTTGCAGGATAAAAACAATATTCGTACAGTGTCCGAAAATATAAAGTTTATTTTTACTCGCCGCTAAACAGGTGAGAAATTCTCGGCAGAGCCTCGCATTTCTACCTGTTTCTAAGGCTCGTACAAACAAATTATATATTTTCGGACACTGTACGAATATTGTATATATATTTAAGTAAAACATAATTGCTATTCACCCTATAGCGAAGTATTTAAAAATACGTTTTATTAAAAAAATATATAATAAAGAAATTTTCAGGTCTACTTTTAAAAGGTTTTTTTTCATGTCTTAATGTACAATGATGTATTTCAATTTTGAGTCATAATATTACATGATTTAAGTCATTTATTTTTTCAGTTTGTTTCTAAAAAAATTAAATGTCTAATATCTAATGTGTCAAGGCCACAAAAATCCAGGTAAGCCAAATATGTTTACTTAAAGTACTTATAAAAACTATTTATAAATATTTATAGAACACTTTTATTAAATTGTTGATGTGAATGAACGCCAGCATAAATTTATTTTAAAGTGCATAAATCTGGCGATACTTTTATCTCATGTTCAGGTCTCATTTAATAATTGTATGAAGCAAAAATAGTTTGTTGTGGCTTTAAATTCAGCAGAACACAACTAATGTCTAGTTTTTCAAATTAAAACCGGTTGTTCAAATCACTGCTACACCGAACTTCATAAAGCTCAAAGCAGTTTCGCAAGAAACTGATATTAACACTTTCTTAAATGAAATTATTGTAGAAATATACATGTTATTACTCCATACTCACCATATTCAAAATATTCAAGTTATGATATAGTTTATTGTATGGTCATTTTTAATTTTTAGACCAAAACTCAGTGAAACGATACGAACTTGGAAAGTCAATCTTTCGCCTACATAATGAATTTGATCTGAGATCAGTACTCAATGTTAAAACGATAATGTATACAACAGGTGGAGTGATAATGGATGATGGAAGACTTGTATTGATCTGTAACACAGATGGATCCCAGATCGACAGTATACCACCTAAGTACTCACCATTGTCCGTTACAGCAGTAAACAACTCTACAGTGGCTGTTATGCCAGTTCTTAGTCACTATACAGAGATTTATGACATAAATACTAAGCATAAACTTAATTCAATACAACTACCAAGATGATACATGTATGGTTAGGTTAAAAGTATTAACAACAAGTTAGTTGTAAGTAGTTTTAGTTAACTTATCATCTTAGACCAACCTACAGGAGAGGCAGTACAGACAACCGAGAACAATTGTGAAAATACAATAATATATGATGTTCTGTTTGTACACGCCACTGGTAGAATATTCTACTGGGATGACTGTAACAAAAATCTTTACTGTTACAGTTACACTGATAACATGTACTCAACAACATGTGTACCATCCACACCCTGGAGTATAACCTCTCTAAAAGATGAAAGCTTGTATGTTGTATGTTACGATGGATCTGTACAACATGTTTCATGTGATGGACAACATTTTAAAACAGTAACAACAGAGAGACTTAAATCATTAAAAGACAGTTATATGATCAGTTATAGTAAAAAACAAAGGAAACTTGTTACACGAATAGTAATAAACGGCCCTAGTTTGATCACTAACTAAACCTCATCCATAATTCTTTGTTGATCTAATCAAAATTAAAATTTGTCAACAGTAATTTCTTAAGATTGTATGACATTTATTATCAAATCATTGTAGATGCTACCTACTTGGACAAATATATATTCCACAGCATGAACTCTGAACATGTGGCTGCATATTAAATAATAAGAGGTTTGAAATATTTTATCTATATGGGTCATCTTAAAATATTTTTTGCAATGCCTGACAAGTTTTGTTTTTTACAAAAATTATATGAGATTTGGAAGTAAATTAAGAGAGTCTTCACAGGCAGGCTGTTGCAAATTTGTTTGTTTGAGGAGTTACACCTCTGTCAGCATATGTAGCATACCGTATAACTGGTAATTTTTGCGGTGTGAAATTTTTGCGGATTGGGATTGAAATTCTGATATTTAATTTTTGCTGATTTTAATTTTTGCGGTTTTACATCTTTAACAAAAAAATGTCGAGTTTATTATTTCTGTTGTGTATCCTGATTAGCCCAGTGATTTAGGATATAAGTTATGTTCCGCGCTAAAGGAAAATCATATTGAGCAAGACAATCTTCTGTTGTTCCCTGATATATGACTTGTGGTGGAATAAATTCACCCGTAAGTGTACGTAAAATAATGAAAAAAAGTGCAGAAAAAAATCGGCAAAACAGGTAAAATAAAGTGAGTTTTTTATTAATTTTAATTCCATTGACAATTAATTTATGATAGAACTTGGTTAATACACGCCGACAAATGACAGGTAGGTGTTTTGATTGGAAATCGATATTTACAGGTAATAATAACGGTTAAATAACTGATTAATCACAGTTTCTTGTATAAACATCCTTTGTTTTATACCGGTTGACAATAACAATAAAGGAAATTTTTTGGTGGTTTTGTTTCTTGTAAAAACATCCTTTATTTTGTATCTATCTGATGGACAATAAAGGAAAAATTTATTAGTGTTTTTATAGTGAATATTTTATTAAAACTCCGAAAACGAGAAAACTATTCACTTCGCTTCGATGATTTTTATTTACCACCGTGATAATTAATATAATTAATATCCCGAAGGGTAACGAAATATCGATCGACACAAGTTTGTGAAACTTTACCGTTTTTTACGGATAGGAATACTTCATACTTTTTTATGCGATTTTAAATTTTTACAGATAAATGTTAGCAATAATTAATTTTAATATTGTTTAGAAAAGAACATCTTGAGCAGTAAGGTAAATGATAACTTTTGTTTCATAATGTTTATGCGACTGTGAAAGCCAGTAGATTATACTTTCACATGAGTTCTTCTAATACTGTTTTTGTAAATTTTGAGATGTCTACTGTCTGTTAGTGATTACTTCAACTGTGAGATTTGGTTTTTTTTCTCCACATTATATATTTTGTCAATTTATAATGTACATGTACCAGGAAACACATGATTTTATCTTTATTAAACTGTCGAGAACTGACCCTGATTAAAACTGATATTCCTTTGTTTAATAAATCATCATTGGGGACATAATCACATCTAACAATATCAACAATGGAAGAAAATTTATGAAGCTTTCTAGAGTTAGAGTCAGAAATACTTTTTTTCACAAAGTACCATATCTATAAGAAAAAATTGTAATTTAACCAAAAACAAAAAAGCTCACATCTATAAAAATAAAAACGATTCTCCAAAACTTTAGAAGAAAATCAATGAAAGTAGTGTGATTTAGGATCTGAAACTAAAAAATCCCATTTTTTTGCGAACAAAGTCTCATAACTCTATCAAGAAAAATCAGAACATTGCCAAAAGTACACATACTATGAGACTAACAATAAAAATGATAATGTGCAGTTTGAAGAAAATCTGTGAGTGTTTCTCAAAGGGCGACATGTTGACCATAGACGGACAAAAAGACGGACGGACAGACATTTGTATAACATAATATTTCCGTCATTAAGGGGAGTATAAAAATAAATAAGTCCTGAAACATTGATAACAAATTATCTAAAGTTTTGTTATACAATAAGAAAGAAAAGTTGAGAATTTTTCTTCACATGTAAACATTTTTGAAAATGTTTTCTCATTTCTTCAATAGTAAGATAAAGTTATCGACTTTTGTATGGAAGAACTTGTATTACAATTATGTGGTAAACTTGATACAGCTGTTCAAGTTTAAATAGACACTTTGTAAATATTCTGTATATTATTTAATTGTATTATTATGTAAATATGCTATTTTTGTCTTCAATCTTGCCACAGTGAGCCCTTGGTTACTAAGTATTTTGTACTAGAATGTAATACAAATAAATCAGTTTTAATACATGATGTAATGTAATAGTTGTTCAATTGATAAAATAACACGAAGAACAAATTTATGTATTTTGGCAGTAAGAAACACTTGCAAGAAACGATATACATGAATACTGTAAGGATGGTCCACATATACATCCTTCTGGAAAAGATTTATGTAACTTGCTACCAAATTACCTATCGTAGCGGCAAAAGGAATATCTGTTTCGATAGAAATAACTGAAAACTACATCTTTTCATTAGCTTGCCGTTCGCATGTTATGCAAGATAGTGATCTATGACAACAGTCGCATTGAAATGTTACAACTGCATCAAATCACAAATCAATTAAGACATAATATCGTTATTTTGACTCAATATTACATCACTGTTTCAGATGGCTTCTGATAAGAAAAAAGCCAAGAAAACTGACAGAAAACACTAGCCAAAAGCCAAGGGACAGTTACAAATCCGGAAAAAGAAAAACACAACACAAAAACCAAAAACATAAAACACAGAAAAAGAGTAACCCGAACCCAATAAAACCATGGGTGTACTCAGGTGTTCCGGACTAGTAAGTAGTGCCTGCCTCTAATAGGATACTCGTCGAGTTACTCATTGTCATGTCTACCTATGACTCAAAGAAAATGTCAGATCGTATTTGAGACACTGATTTCCAGTAACGATCAATTAAGTCATGGTGACGATCATAGAACTTCTGAGTTAATCAAACCCTTGTTTGAGTAGTTTAGCAGTCAACAGCAGTGATAGGTCCAGAAAATCGGAATACCGATCGCAGGATCTAGAATAACGTATAAGTTGTGAAATGTACACACTATACGCTGCAGCTGCTGGAATGCTGCTGTCGATGAACAGGAAGTTGACAATAGGAAAGTTGAAGTCATCACGTCTGTTGTAGAGTCTAGTTTGTAGTTTTCCCGGGTCTATTTCTAGAAGTAGATCTAAGTAAGAGGCTGACCTTAGTGTATTGGCGGTGTCTTTAATTTCAAGCTCGCTATGGTAAATTGAATGTAAATAGCCACAACATTTAGCATTGTTGAGGGATAAAACATCATCACTATAGCGGAATGTTAAATTAAAGGTCTGGGCTGATGTCTTTTATTTCTTCTTCAGTAGACCTTCTAGGAAATCGGCCTCATAAGAGTAAAAAAAGGTCCAGCGAGGGAGGAGCACAATTAGTACCGATCGGAATACTAACAGTCTGTTGAAAAACATGACCTCCAAACATGACGAATATGTTGTAACGAGCTCTGTATGAACTTTCCTTATGGATTGATTGCAACTATGTAAGATTTTGTGTTTAAATGATGTGTATCCTCGAGATTTTACACCATCTTAAGGAATGTTGCAGCCTTATCATGGCATACAGCTTTCGAGGGATGAAGCCAGAGTATCAGGTAAAATAGCTCTTTACAGGCTTATGCCAATTAAAGGAACTGGTATCTGCATGTGAATGGAATCGGCTTCTTCTATCACGTTGGTTGTTGTTTATGAAGAGGTTAGAGAGTTTATAAAATTGTTAAATAAATGTTCAAGCAACAAAAAATAATCAAATCATCAATTGAGAAAAAATGTCTATGTATATTGTTTGCAAGTAACAATGGCAGAAAGATGATGTACAGGTTTACAACTGATTACCTACACAGGTGTTAAGACAACTAGCAAACTTAGCAAACTAGATGAACAGTCAACAATCCCAGAAATTATCTTAATTTGAGCCAACCTGTCCATAAACAAAATATTTTATAATATTTTGATACTTACTTAAAGGGAAACGTCGCGAAAAAATGAAAATTTGATATGTTATTCTTCAAATAAAAAGAAATATAATTGCCTTTTGATGTTTTATTGTATTCTTTACCGTTACGCTTCTAGAGAGGATTAAAGGTGGTAAAATTTTGTGTATGGGGGCCGCCATATTGACAGTATTTTATCACGTGACTGCGTTTGTGACGTGATAAATGTAATTATCCAGTAAATATGATAAATAATCCAGTTTAAAAATATGTTTTTCTGCCTTAGCTCTTTGAAGAATATATAAACTGTGGCGATGACTCATTACCGGCTGACAACATAAGATTACCAAATACGTCTTAATGTTTTAATGATCTTTGTTTTAATAAAAGTATTTTTAGACACAAATTTTAACCTGCCTTTATTTAACTCGGATATAATTTACCTAAATAATAATTGTAATAAAAGATATATTTATATGATTATTTTTATATATGAAATAAAATTCCGTGGATAATTTTGTACGTCTTGAAACGGCAGTTGTACCTGGACGTGAAAATGTTACAGGTAAATCATTACTCGTTTATGAAGGGTAATTAACAGAATTAGCAGGTAAACAAACAAGATGTTTATTACAATTACTAGATCATTTGATGCCGACTTTGAAGTATGAATATTCGGACTTTTTCAAAAGCTAACCAGATTAAAGGTTAATCATGTAATTCGAAATTAGAAAGGCACACCCCCTCCTGTCAGGTATGATTTGAATACACCGAAGTGTCAGAACACAGGATGAATATAAGATTTCGAATACTTTAGATGCCAAGTCAGAGGAAACGTAAAACTTACACGTTAACTCAAATATACACAACATGTAAAAGTTTGGAAACTGTGTTACGCACACGCACAATAAATGTTACCAGTAATAATAATTATAATAATAACAATAATTATAATTATAAATGTACTAAACGTGAAGTGAAATTTTGATGCGCGAAAACCAGTATTTAAAAATATTTCATTTAATGACCGTTATTTCTTAAATAGTCAACTTCGCAAATATTTTGTATAAAAAAGTTGCTTAATCTGATTAAATTGTAAATAATAATACGAATAATTTTTAATTTAATTAATATTTATGGAATTTTTTCCTATCAAAACTGTGACTTTTTCCTGTGACTTTCTTTCCGTTAAGATTTAACGTAATCTTTCCACAACCTTTTCTTATAGTACAACCTTCTGTTACTGACCGTTTAGCGTTATTATCATACGACGACTTTTAAGGTACTTGGATGTCTAGTATCGCCATCTAGTGACGAGATGGTGACAAGATGGCGGACCTCCATAAGTGCATTTTTTACACGGTAACTTCCATTAAAAAAAATAACCACTGAAAATATAATAAAACATCAAGAGGCAAACGTGTTTCTTTTTAGTTGAAGAATAACATATCAAATTTTCATTTTTTCGCGAAGTTTCCCTTTAAGCGGTTGTTTTGTCCTATCTGATCAACTATTACAATTAAATTATGTATTATGACCACTTCTTCTAACTATATAATTCTTAATATAATTATACGTGTATTTATACGAGTTTCATGAGTGTATTCAGCATTTTCAAAACAATTACAATTTGAAGAGTTGTAATCCACTATAGACACAAGTATATCCAACAAGCTCGACTTGCACCAAACTGCAATTTTTCAGCAATAGAGATCAGGTATACATGTGTATTTTGTTTTTTACCTCTAATAAAAAATTCAGAACATGAAATGTTCTTTCAGTCGATTTTACTTGCAAATCTTTAACTAGTTAATAGAAACAACATTGTCCACTCCATAGTATAGGCAGGTTAAACAAGTTAAAAAAACATGACCACTTTGTGTGTACTGTCAACTGAGAATGGAAAATCTGTCAACTTAGGTGGAAGACAAGCAGATGATGTCCTAAACTTTCAAGCAAATGTGATTAGCGCTAGATTAAATGTGACCGTAATATCAATAACTTACCAAACACTATTAATACGTGATTTACACAAAAGTTTACGTTGAACCTTTTTATATTTTAGGATTTCAGTGCCATTGAAGGGTCTAGGATTTCGTAAATTACATTTATTTGCAGTCAGATTATTGATGCTTCTAATGATGGACTGTAAGTCGAAGATGCTGATAGGAAATATCATTTATTTGCAGATTGATATTCATTATATAAAATCACTCTATGAAGTTGGAAAATTCGTGTGTTATTTCATGATACACCTTCGGTAAAAAGCGCTTTAAATCACTTGAACACTTCATTGCATGATATGATCTTGTCATGGTAATGATGAAGACATTATCCTTGTGTTGTCAGTTATAGTTAGACTCGACGTTTTTTCAAAACTGCAACACTGTTACGAGGCAAAAATCTACAGAAACATAGGGTCTATACGTTAACCGTACACATGACAACCAGATAATATATATATTGAGAATAACCTCGGCCAAAGGACATCCTACAGAGAAAATATCAGAGTTTATATACTTCCACTTAAGATCTCACGTGGAAACTTTACCATCTTACATTGAAGACACAACCGACTACCTGCGTAAAATGGAATATATGAATCCACTCCCACCGGACACAATCCTCGTCTCCATGGATGTAACATAATTGTACACTAATATAACACACGACGACGGCATAACAGCATGCAAGAAGGTCTGGGAACAACGCGACATCAAAGATCCTCCCACTACTCAAACTTATATTGAAACAAAACAACTTGACATTAATGGCGAACACTATATACAAATTAACGGCACAGCCATGGGAACTAAAATGGCACCATCCTATGCTAACATCTTTATGGGAAAACTCGAGAAACAACTTCTAAACTCTTCTCTCCACCATCCACTCTCATGGTTAAGGTTCATTGATGATGTTGACATGAAATGGATTGAAAGCGAGGAAAACCTCAAACAGTTCTTTAACCACGCTAACAGTATACATCCATCTATTAAATTCACACATGAAATGTCCAAAACTAAAATATCATTCTTATATACCACTACCACCGTAATAGATAGAATTATGTCAATCGATCTGTACTGTAAACCCACAGATAAACATCAGTACCACTCACCAAACAGCTGCCATCCTAAACATAGCAGCAAAAGTATTCCTTTCAGCCAAGCTCTGCGAGTTGTACGCATCTGTTCTACGGAAGCTAAAACTAAGCAGCGTCTTGGAGAGCTTCGATGCCATCTAAAGCAGAGAGGATACAATAACAAGAACATATCAATAGGTTTTTAAAAAGCCAACAACATCAGTAGGGACCATCTTTTGCATTGAGAGAAAAGAAAACTAAAAACAGAGTTCCGTTTGTCCTTAATACCATCCAGCTTTTAAAGACATCGCATGTACTATCCGCGAAAGCTGGACAACAATTTAAAAACATCATCAACTTTCAAAAATATTTCCAGAACCTCCTGTAATGGCCTTTAGAAAACCCAACAGTTTAAAAGATCATTTAGTCAGAGCAGAAATGTCGTCACGTATAGCCGCAAATCGGGGCAATGTTGCATCTGTGGTGAGGGTAGTTGTATGACATGTGATCACATACAACACACCCAATACTTCACCAGCACATCAAATGGCAAACAATTTGACATCCATGTCAATTTAAATTGCAAAAGTGAGAACATCATATACCTGTTACAGTGTGGTATATGCAATCTCCAATATGTTGGTGAGTCTGTGCAAAGGTTCAGCAAACGAATGAATAGGCACAGAAGCGACACAAGATGCAAACCCAACTTACCCCTTAATAGGCATCTACGTACGCACGGCACTGCAATAACTGAAATTTTTAATAAACTTAGAGTGACCCTAATAGACCATAACCCAAGGTGGAAAGATAAACAGAGAAAGAAAAAGAAAGTTTTTGGATAAAAACATTGGGAACATCATTTCCGAAGGGAATAAATGAAAAATTATAGGAGTGTAGACCAGAAACATCCTTGGTCTCCGAATATTCATGTAGAATTAACGTGTCGTTTTATTTATTTTAAAATAGCTTTTTGTATATATATTGATTGTAACCTTATCAATATTGCTACTTACTTATACACCTGTACATATGTGTAATAGCACTAACAAAAAACTTTTTTCGTTAATAAGAAGAAATTGTATACATCATATATGTATAATGACAAAAACTTTTTACCTGTTATTGTCATTCGTTGTAAAAACACTGACGAAGCCTGTTGGTCAGGCGAAATATTTGTGCAATTTTTAAAAGGTAAAACTTTGTTTCCGCTAATATGTATCTAGATGTTGTTGTACAACTTTTTAAACGGAATATATTATTATTTTAATCTGTACAGTATCGTTATCTACCGTAATGATCCAACATCCCGTACGAACAATTGTATATATGTTTATATACTCGCTAATATTTGCTAGTGAAAAGAATTTTCATATTTCGAAATATTAATTTTACTGACCGGAAGTTGAACGGACGCATCGGAGAGATCTGTCCAAATCAATATCCGTCAGATCATGATCAGTCATATCGTTCCAAAGCCGTCAATTGACGGATAGACGGATTGGGAACGATTTGACTGATCTGACTGATTGATAACTAATTGCTGACGGATTTTGGAACGCTGACGGATTGCTTAAAGTGTTGCGTTTGCAATCTAAAGTACTGTAACATAAATAAGAGAAAATATTTGTTTAAACTTGAGTTTGAAATTGTTAAATAAAATGGTATATACATTTATATGCATAGCATAAACCATTTAACAATTTTGATTTGACTGTCGTTTTTCTAACGTTTATGGGCATAGTGTGTGTGTGTGTGTGTGTGTGTGTGTTTATGGTGAGGGTTTTACGATGATTTACTGTCCGCAAAATTATAATCTTGTAAACTTTATCACTACTTGTTACTTTATATAGATTAGGGTATTTCAGAAATCAAAGTGTAATGACTTAAAATAGAAAAGGGAGTTCTTACTCTGACGTCTGCAAACGAATAGGGGATTTTATTCTCTGGGAAGGTCATTAATATATTTGTTTTTTACGGATTAATTACATACACGTTATAATAATTAGAAAAGTAAGTACAAGAAGGTTAGAAGTTTACTTTATTGGTCAAATTAAAAAAAAATATTCAAGCGCACGTTATTCAAATCTATTTTTGGTATTTCTGAACATAGAAATTCAAGGCTGTATTTTTTCTATGACAGTAATAATACAGTTGTTTTATGGTCTGCTAAAATAAAATTATCATTTATGTTGTTTCTGTAGGCTACATCATAGATCGAATTTTACTGCCTTAATAATCAAATTTTAGTTTTGCGATTTGCTTGATTAAGGGCAGAATTGGACTCTATTCTAACTTCGATCTATTTATATAAAATTATAAACGATATACCTCTCGTTTACGTTATTAAAAGTCTAGACATTGCTAAATATACGAAAACCATCTGTATTGAACTAATTACTTTTTCGTCCTTAAAAATGCTGTTTGTTTCCGCCATAATAAAACGAGCCGTTGGTCATTTCACCGTATATAAAAAATTGTGACCTAATTTTAGTAACATCGTGCTAATTTGCATACTACAACAAAAATTCCATAGCTAGAATGACCAAATATGGAAACTTATTTACATATACGACACTTCCTAATATGCAGTACACCCATTCAGGGTTCTCAATGTTTTTCAGTTAATAAACGTATATATATATACAGGACAAGAAAGTCAAAACACACAGCGGGTATTTTAAGACGGCAATACTTATTTTCACGTATGAATAATGAGCGTTCTTAAACACGCAACAGACAAACAAATGGTGACACTGTCGAATGATGTATCCAAACTATAACAAATAAAATTCATAAAAGAATTTTCTCCTAAAAGTGGCAAGAATGAGGCCAATAGTTCATAAGTGTTTCTACTACTATTTAAGTTGAGTAAATGAATACATAAACCCATTCTTTATTACAGAATGGACAGAGATGATCATAGACGTTACTTTGTGGTGGCGTCTGTTTTCCATGAGATTGTGACTCCACTGTTTAGAACACGCATGGAGAATGACTTCAAGAAACGCGGATTTGCATCACTACCAGCCTTTTTAGGCAGCCAGCCAATAATTCATATCCTGTTTCACTTGCGTCACACTAATGTCTTGTGTTGCCAGGACAGGCAAAATTGTAGAAGTCGGGCTTCACTTCCTCTCAACAATAATCAATGGAACATTTTGTATAGAAAAGTAAATACAGACAATTCAACTCCCCTTTGTCATTGCCAATACATATCTAATGATGTTAAACTAGATGACGTCGATTTATCCTTGGCAGGATTACTTGTACTCAACTGCTGCAACCTGGCACCGTCAGAAACGAATGTTGTCGAGCGTTTACGCAAACTTAAAAACAATTACTTAAGCCACAATGCGAAAGGTTGTATAACCAAGTCTGAGTACAACATATTGTGGCCAGACCTGACAAGACTTGTGCTGCAACTTGACAAATCAAAACAAGATGACCTTATAAGGATTGAGAACAGACCATTAGATGAACCTTTGTGCAGGAAATACCATATAGAGATGTTGGATGTCTATAAGAAACTTGAGGAGGTATTTAATTTTTTTTTCTAATATTAAGAAAATATTACAAATACTGCCATATAAATCTATGGCAACTGTGATGTTACAGTTGTTGGTAATTGTCCCTCCATTTGAGTCTAACTCTTTAAACATTTTGTTTCCTAATTCACAAAGGAACATGGTTATTGTAATAAGATAAGTTTACAGGTAACAGTGATATAAACTTGTTGAAATCCTGCACATTGCTTGTCATTGTGCTAATATTTTGGCTCATTGAGCTGCAGAGATATTTGATGAGAAAAGGTTAAACAATTAAAATTTATTACTGTGTCTTTTATAGTGTTCATAATGTCCCTTAGTAAAGAGAAGTAATTAAACAAAACGAGTAAATAATTTCACAAAAAAGAATTGTCAAAAGCCGTGCAAAAAATTCAAAGCATTATTCAAAACCAGAGCGCAAATTTTTAGATCTAAGGAAGAATAGTTTTAGATTCTGTTCCACTGTGGATTCTGACTTATCGCGCACCTAAGGCCTTTTTGTAATTTTTTTCAGTTTAAAAAATAAATATTTAGTTGTAAAAAATATATGTTTTTATCTTTGAAAATATTTCTTTTAACATATACAACCAAATTTGTTAAAGTTCGTCGGCAAAGTATTTATTTTTGTCAGTTTGTTCTGCATGACCTGATTTTATGTAAACAAATGTTTGTCCTGTGATATCGCGCATGTGCATAAAAAATCAATATGAGATTAAAATACGAAGAGATTTTTAAATGTAAGAATTCTTAAGTTAAAAAGTTATGACAAAGTTAAATTATAATAATAAAAGAAATCCACCAGTCATTGATATACTCCAGATTGATTGAAGTTTTAAAGATCGTGTCTTTCAAGTTAGCTTGTGTAATGATATTTAAGAAAGGAAAGTTTTAAAAAAATACGCTGCATAATTAATCTGTCCAAAAATGTACTATGAAGACCACAATGAGTCCAGGGAAGGTTAAATTAAAGTTTTTTTAAATAATACCGAAATTGGAAGATACGTAACATGCGCGGAATTACCGGACGCGAGATTACCGGTTCCTCGACTGAACCTTATTAGTTATACCTGTCCGAGAAGCAAAAAAATGAGACTTTGCGTAAATGGCAGATTTCTGTTACAGATAACCCAGTACAGATGAGCTCAAGCGCAACTCCTCTGTAATCGTTGCGTTACCGATCTAAACACCTAAAACTGAACCGTTGTTATGGTTACACAACATTTTTGTTTCGGGTGTACAGATTTGATATCGAATATTATACAATGGAAAGTCGCGTTGTGAAAATTGTAATTATACGGGTGAAATAGACACTTTTTGCGCTTTTGGGAAAGCCCGTGCTATTTTCCAGTCGCAAAACATTTTGCTTCCGCTGGGCTCCACTCGCGATACAATTGTTATCACTGATTATAAATGACCCGGTCTGTCCCAAACACGTATTAACAACCTATTATTTTTTCTCCATATTCTGCAGAAGAATCCTAATATATACTAGGTTCAAATTGTTCCTAAATGTTTTTAAAGATATTCTAAATTGTGTTATAATTCACAAAACATTTTTTTACACTCATAATACATTATAAAAGTGTTTTTTGCTGACTGCAAATTTTGTGGTTTCCACACGTTCTTTATTACTGAATTAAATTTGGTTTAATTTTTATTTGCAGAGGACTACAAAAAAATTAAAAGGAATAACCGATAAACAGGCGATAACATTCTATGTTCTTAAATTAAACTGTGAATAATTCTTTACTATCTGCACTCATGTTTAAAGACACTTGGTTGCTAAGAAACTTAACATGAAATGAAATTCTAGACAATTTATCAAAAATTACGAAAAACGGTTGTGTAAATTCTAGAATTTTGCCATTTTCAGAAATTTATCAGCTATATCATTGGGTTTAGGTGTTTTTGTGGGTAGAAGACCATAGTACCAAGTGAAAACCTCGATCTTTGAAAAGAAATCACTGACAGGTAATTTATGCCATTAAGGCTGGAGTTGCGGAAAATTAGGCTCAACTGTCAACCTCAAGTTTGACATACCCTTGATAAATTTAAGATGACTAACTACATTAACCACTCGGCCAATGAGGTCCCCTGATGTTGCAAAAGTATAGTTAATATCGACATAGCAGTGCATTTTGAAACAACATCGTGTACTAATGAACTTTTACTGTTAGATGTATTCAAGTCAAATATAACAAAGATTTATTAATTGGTGTTCAGACCAAGTCTCCACATCAATGAGTAACAGTAAAGACTTTTAAAATGTCAATGTTGATATCGACCTGTATGCTTCAAACACATTCATATTTTTGCATCCTGGATTATAAATGCCTATTAAAATGGCAAGGAAATACGAAATGGCAAACTGTGATTAAAAACTTTGTTAACAATTAATTGTGTTGATTGAAATAAATGACTGTTACTATACTGGCATGTTTTTTGTTTCTATTTCATTATTGATTTTTGATTGCATACACAAAATCAAAACATCATTCACGACTTCTTATACCAGTTGGGGATCAAAATGTCATTTACATGTTTGTACAGTCTTCCAAGGGGGGCATATACAACTATTTTCCACATCACGTAACTTGTGTGACGTATTTTGTCAACCATATTGTATTTTCCATTCATAGGAAAAAATAGGGACGATTTTTTAAAAAAAAAAACGCCGATATCTTGTTACATTAATACACAAAATACAGAAGTTTTGCACTTTGTACCTGGTTTTACAGTCTTTTATCTTTCGCATGATATACATTTTATCAGTTTTAAATTACTTGCAGAATACTTCCTATTTTGTTTTAAATCCCTATGTATTTGTATCTATTATAGATACACTAATCATTTGAAATTCTCTTATTTGACAATTTTTAACATGGCGGATACATCCGAGTTCATACAGGGTTGTGTGGCATTTGTATTGTGAAATAATTTCTTTTTTTGCATTTTTAAATTAGAAGTAAATATTGAAAAATTATACAAACACACCTAAGAGTATTTGACTTACAAATTACTGTCAGAACAAAGAGTAGAATTTATTACAATTGCTTTGTCTTGTCTTGAATTGAAAATGTGGTAATGATCTATGTGATTTACATTTATAAATTATTTCTATAAAAGTTAATTACACACATTTCCTATATTTTGTTGCATTTTACTCAGCCATAAAGGTAGTCGAAATTCAGGTTTTAAGGATTAAACTGTTCAATAAACATCAAGAATAAAAGTTTATGACAGTACAAGCCTTATCAGTATGATACAGCATGGGTTAAATTTCAATATTTTAATGATGTTCTTAATAACACATCTGTTACAAATGTTTATTAGGAAACTATAATTCATTGAGAATTTTATGTGATTAGTTTTAAATTATAAACTATAGTAATAGTATTCGAGACAAAATAATTATGCCACAGAAAAAAACAATAACGGACAAACTCTATTAATAATAAAAACACAAATATATATATTTATAAATAGAAAAAATGTCCAATGTTAATAATATGATAAAAAATAGCACATTAAGTGTTATTAATAATAGCAGTTTGATATATTCTAAAATATAGCTGTTATTAATTCACAACAGTCGTTCATTGAAAAACAGAGTTATCAAACCTAATTTTGACCGTAATAGTTTCATATGGGTAGTGGGGGTGTACGTGTACACGCATGTTGGACAGACCCCTGGGGGGGTTGTAGGTGTACACATGGTGGGGTTATATTTAAATCTACAGACAATATTTTGAACATTTTATTAAACCTGTTAAATATATATACAATATATTTACAATTAATAAGACTTTGTATTACTTACACATATATGGGACAATTAAACTTAATTATACAATTACGTTTTAGTATATATCGATCTGTTCCTGTGTTTTTTCTGGAAGCTATAACTAATTTGCAAACTTTCGAATAGAAATTATGCAAAGTAAGATTCTGGTCAACATTCTTTAGTGGAACTACTCAAGTATTATCCATGGGATTTTTTTGTTCAACTTCTGAGTATGTCAAGTAATCGTAATGTAAAATTTTAAATCTATCTTGTAATGAAACCTACTAAACTCTAATGGGGTAAAATATTTTTTTCAGCTATTTGGCTTCTTACAAAAAATAAATACATCAGTTCAAGGAAACAGTGTCAATCACCTAGGAATCTTAAGTTTCGTCGAAAGAATGAGTAATTCGGTCACAAATATTGAAACATCAATCCATTCACAATGTGACCTTCTACAGGGCATATACACATCTTTTCAAGTAAGTAATAATGTTATATGTGCCATTTATTCTATATAGAATTAAAGAATTATTTGTAAGTTGTATTAATAGACGTAGCTCTTCACATAATTTTAAAGATTTAATTACAACTGTATATGTTTTTAAATTAATTCTAAGTGAATAACCAGACTAACTACTGTTCTTAATATTAAATGCTAAGCAGTAACCAATACCAATATAAAACCAAATACCCCTTCATTATTTCTTTTTTATATTTTAGCAATACTGAGACAAAATCCCCCATAAAATATGTGGACGTGTTCTTTCCCTTAAACTGAATTCCTACAAATGGAAGCGCCACCGTATATTTGTTCACATGGCCATGTACTATAAATCTAACTGTTCTGAATCAACATAGCGATAGGAAATCGTACATAGCTATTTTGTAAAAAGTTACAGTTTATTTATAGTTGGACTCATTTTTGTCAATTCAGGATAATATATATATTAGTAAAAAACCTACATAATTCCAGTAGAAAGCGCTATTTTCATAGCTGTTTTCTTCAAAGAAGACTGCTGTCACTCTGATTTTCGACATGTGAACTTGTCGAGTTATCTTTCCTGTTACAGTAAAATCAGAATATTACGGGTAAAAATTTTGTACTCATCACTTGTGCATAGAATAATATTTGGTTTTGTGATAGGTAGACGCTACGACTCTGGTAACATTCGTCCATTTCCCAAAATACGAGAATGTGTAACTTTGGTGTAAATAATCAGTGCAACAGTCTATTGTGACGTTTAATGATATCTTTCGAATGGTTTCGTTGGTAAGAGTTTGGTTTTGTCCCAGAGAGCGATTTTTACTTTCAGCTAACTGTTTTAGAAATACTGATTGAAATTTTGGGTTTAGTTTAGGTATTTTGGGAATACATTAATACTAGTACTGTATTTTTATCCGTATTGATTTTATCGTATATTTACTTAATCTAAGATACAGCCCTGGGTTGGGTAAAAATGTGAATTTTGCCAGGTATTTTGAATAATGTATTATTATTTTGTGATAGTCAAGCCAGTTAATAAATTAATTATTAAATGTTACACACTCAGTTTATTTTCAATACGCTCGGATTTGCACATTTCGCAACAGTTATCGTAAAAAATGAATAAATAAAACAACTATAAAATGATTACTTTTCATAACTAAATATTAATTGATTGTCTCATACATTAATCACACGGATAACGCTTTCTTTAGCAAAAAATATCGTAACCTCTTACCAACCAATTAGTTAAATAAGAATTAATTATGCCACTAGTTAAATAAATTCCATTATTTTCAAGTAATAATAGATCGTATATTAATACTGCGGTTCATTAAATGAGTTACTGGTATTTATTTTTGCATATATTTTATGGGTTTTTTTTAATTGCAAAAAGAGAATTTAAAGGATCTTTGTCTCATCCGTCATTACAAGTACTATCATGAACTTTTTAACTATTTATAGAAAGAACATTATCGAAATTCACATTATTTTTCATATTTCAAATAATAAAGAAATATCCAAAGAAAATTCAGCGCGAATTTGTTCTAGTTTTCATGTAAACTGATGTACGTCTTTTTTGTATTCTGATACTATTTAATTGTACACATAAATTGTTCTTGTTCAGTGTAGTTTATTTATCATAAAATATAAATTATATTGTTTATATATTTCAGGAACTATTGAAGCTACTTCAGTGCTACAACAAATCAGGTAGACAAACAAAATTTTACTTAAGGCAAACAAAAAATTATTAATACTATTTTTTATTAACTTGTTGGTGCAGGGTAACATAACCAAAGAATTCATGAAGAAAGTGCATACATCTGGCATTATTTGTATCTTGTGTTCATGTTTCACTGAATAATTGTTTGAAGAAAAAACTAATTTGTTGTGCATGCAACTGCACACAACATTGCTGCACAACACTCAGTATGTATTTCAACACATACATTTTAAATGGTCATGTTTTGAAAGGATTTTCTTCATTTTTGTCAAATTTAAAAATGTAGTGTATTACCTCACAGTGACCTTAGGATGCTTAAAGCAATTCCCAAGAATCTAACATTTACACTTTCTTAGATGTAACTATTACAGAAATTCACATATTATTCCGATCTACTTCTTCATTCAAAAAGTTCAAGTTACGATTTGGTTTTAGTTTTTACTCTTTTTATTTCAGGCCAGAGTCCTTTACCTTTAAAACCATACAGTCTTGGTCAGTCTATCTTCTACAAACAGTATCAGTTTGACCTGAGATTAGAACTCAGAGGTGAACAGAATTATGTAACAGATGGAGTGATGATGGATGATGGCAGACTTGTGCTATGTCTACCTTATATGAAGAGACTATTCACATGTAACAGTGATGGCTCCCAGGCAGACATTATTTCACTACAGAACCATCCATTGGGTATAAAAGCAGTTAGCAACTCTACGGTGGCTGTTACAACATCTGGAGGTAACTACGGTAACTACCATGTAGAGATGTATGACATTAACAATAAATATAAAATTAAATCAATAAAACTACCTGGATGGTGTTGTGGTATTACAACAAAAGGCGACAAGTTAGTTGCACGTGGTTATGGGAACCTTTACATCATAGATCATCAGACAGGAGAGGTGGTACAGACAACGATCAAGGAGAAATGTAGCAGTACACATTGGTTTGTATTTGTACATGCCTCTGGTGACAGAATATTCTATAATGATGGCACCAACAAACTGAACTGTTTCAGTTACATTGATGAAAAGCAATCAACAACAACATTACCATCCAGACCATCGATGATGACCTCCCTACGAGATGGCAGTCTGTATGTGGTATGTGGGAATGGAACTGTACAGCATGTGTCATCTGATGGAAAAAATTATAAAACGGTCACAACCATGGGACTCAAATCAAAACTCGGCCGTTGGGTTATCAGTTATAATCAGGAACAAAGAAATCTCGTCACTTCTACTTGGGATGGAACTGTTGAAGTGTTTTATGAAACTTAATCGATTACAATAAACAGCAATGAATGAAATGTCAACCTTTTTGATTTTTATCAGTTTGCTGAAAATATTCTTGCTCGTTTTATTAATCTTTGTGACTTCTCCGTGTCTTGTAATATTGGTTCTTTTTCTGTAATAATTTTTCATTTTCATAATTTATCCTCCTCCAAACATTTGGTCACCAAGATATGGCTGAAAGTGGCATTAAACTCACTCAAACAAACAATATATTTAACAGTTTTTAAATAAACTATTTTAAGCATTTATATTGCATTGCCTTGATCTTTTTGAAAAACTATTGACCTCTACTATTTTTCGTTACCACTTGTCCTTTACATATAATGCATGCATGTATTTGTACAAGTTTCATTAAACAGTATTCTGCAGTTTCATAGCCAGGCTAAAAGGTTAACTCAGTAATCCAATTCAGCATTTTTGTGATATATTATATAGGATGACAAAGTTACTTGTCATACAGTCATAGTAAGTAAATTATATACGAACGTCTAAGTATAATGACAACCATATAATATATCTATCCAGCGGATTTCTGAATCAGAAGAAATACATGGTTAATATCAAATATTTATATATATACGTCTACAAATTAAACCCAACACTGTTAGAATTAGATTTTTACACTGTCAAATTTTTGCTTACCCTCAGCGGGTTCACACCGTTGTGACACTATGGCACCAAATCGCCTGCACTATGTCCAGCGGTCTAGACCCCTCGGCCAAATCCGCTATATACTTAGACGTTCGTATATAATTTACTTACTGTGACTGTATGACAAGTAACTTTGTTATCCTATATAATATATACAAAATTGCTGAATTAGATTACTGTCAGATTAATACGTATTGGTTACGAAAATTCCATCGTCACACGCTAGTACAAATGTACTATGTCTATGTCTACGATTCACCCCGGTTAATGAAGCTATATTTTTATATAGCGGAAGTTGAAATGATTTCAAAACAGGATAAATTTTATCTGTTACGCACGTGCGCATGTAGAAATGAAAAAAGGCGCCAAACTTGGGTTTTCAAAAGCTGAGGGTAGTGTTTTTTAAATCTCTATTGTTATTGTATCGTGAACCGAGAGATTTAAAAAATTTTAACAATAGATACTACAAACCTAGCTTTTGTTGATAACATATGTACAAAGAACCAGAAACAATTCATTTTTTTTATTTATTTGAAGCAAAACCCGGTGGTCCATAACTTTTGGCCAAGTGTATATATATATACTTTGGACAAATTAAAATACATCATAATTATCAATTAATAATATTATAAAATATCATTATAAATGCATACTGGTTTAGATTATAAATTACTGTACATCTTCTTTAAATAGTGTTTTATTATTATTAGATTGCGGTATTTTTTACTTTGGTGTTAAATACTTGACTTGTGTGAATCGTTGTTATCGAAGATTTATTATGGTTATTCTTATCATTGTCTCGAAATTCTCTACATTTTTATGAAGCAATAGTTTATGCTCATTATTATTAAACTGCGTAATGTTGATAAACTTTACAGTTTCATCGAGAAACATATTTTGTACTTAACACATTAACGAGAATGTAAATTGGTCAGTTGACGTCATAAAAAAACTTAAACGCTTGTAAAGCTGTCCATATTGGTAACTGAGCTATACCGATCTATAAACTAATGCTAAAAAGCAATATTAATTTATGAGTCTGGCGTCGTCATTGTCGTTAAATAATTAGATATATTTTGCTCAAACTCGTAATGGGACCATAATGGAAGGTTTTAGTGCTCGACACAAATAGCACCCCAGCGCGTACCGGGAAGCAGACAGGGGAGACCCTCTCGTTCGGTTGGGTGTTAGGTCATAATACGGAAAGCCTGTCAGCGGGACCATAGTGGGTAACGTGTTTGGAGAGTGCCACGCAGGTTGCTCGATAAAGAGCCCTTTTGTAGATTTCGAAAAAGAGTAGGCTCATTGTAGCCGCTAAAAAAGGCTAAATTCTCCGACCCTACCCAATACTCCATACTTTTCCAGTGGCAGTCAAAATTTTGTTCCCAGTGTCCCATCCCACCCCTTTTTCAATTGTTTGTTTACTTGTTCCCGTCCTGAATATAGCTGAAATACTGCTCGCTGGAGGTAAAGCAAACATTCATTCAATCAATCAATCAATCTTTCTGTAAGACTCGGGGGCTTCAGTCGCCGAGTGGTTAAGGTAGTTATTCATCTACTATTTATCACATACTAAACGACACATGGATTGATTTTCTGCGTGCATTTTTTATAATTATTCCATATTGTTCCTTTTAATTACGAATATCTAATAAAAAAATCCCACAGTACATATTCCATAATATATATGCCGTTGTTTACATGTCCTTGACTTTTACTACGGAATCAGACACTTTTTGTTTTTGCAACAAGGGTATTACGCTGTTTACACAAGATCGCCAGCTTTTGGGACTTTTTATGGTATTCCGTAAACCGCAAACGACATTACCCAAAGGGTTTCGAAAAGACAATAATTCGGCTTGTTCGTAGTTACACTTACGTTCTAATTTAGGTCAAAATTTACATATTTTTGCGGGATTTTATGGAGTGTAAAAAAGACGAAGAGAAGAAATTTTAATTAATTTCTTTAATAAATACAAATTAACAATCATTTTATATTCATGTTGATAGTAAATCAAATGTATTATTATTGTTCTTGGGCGTCCGTCGTAGTACACACATAGATAGAGAGTTGTGGCTCTAATTGTAAATTATACTTTGCTTATAAAGTAAATTTTAAATTATAAACATTTTATTAAAAAAATTCTCTAATATTCAATTTGTAGACATTATTGTATAACTGCTTTGGTGCTCGCAGAAAAACTTCATTTCTATATCTTAGGCAGTGGGTTTCAATACATAATAGCAATAAACGTTCTGGAAAACATGTAAATGTACAACAAAGTACATGTAGTTGTAACTGTATGCTTGGTAAGTCTCACAAATCTGTTAATATCGAAAACACGTAAATAAAACGGGAGGAAGGGGGGGGGGGTGGGCGCACACATGTATAAATTAATAATTTCAAACTCGTTTCACCTGGGACTAATGTTAACTTATAGGTTCATGATTTCTTTCATGTAGTAATAATCGCGTCCGTCTGTACTTCCCCAAAAAAATTTCCATCAAACATTTCTAGTCTATTGAAACGGGGAATCTGTATGACAATAATGGCGATTCGTAGTTCAATGCACAACTCAATTTATATCTTTACTGCGTCAGTTATCTTTTTTAAAGATAGTACTTGTTTTAGAATGTTAACAAACAACCTCGTGGCTTGTTACGATGGATAGACCATTTCGACTGTAACGAAAAAAAAATATGGTTCAGGAAGAATCATCACCTATAAAATACATCAAAAGGACCGCGGAAATAAAATTGTGTACAATTGTTTAGAATGGAATAATATAGTGACATGGTGAGTGTCATATTTACATATATAGCAAGAGAATTTTCAATCACCGAATAGATGTCAAATAATCTATTAATTATTCTTGTGTCACACGAAAATATATGTTTCAATATTTTTATTAGATAGAAGGTGTTATATTTATTTGACTACTTGTATTTTATTTACGAAAACTTCTACATGCCTTTTTCTCCCCGGCAACCTTAACAACTTTTATAGATGGCGCTGTGTCAATTTCTCCAAATCTGTACATCGATAAAGCACCTCGTGTCCATTCTTAAAACAAGAAAAGATATGGGTTAAACCCATATCCAGAGATGTTCGATTTATATGTTATAGGTGTATCCGATTTGGTTTAATAGTTTTTTTTTCAATTGGTTTTATTTAAAATTTCATCATATGCTATAAAGGGTTGCAAATGTAGACGATTGTGAAAGGCAAGAAATAATCATCTTGATTATAATATCTCAACTTTGAGAAGAGTACTTTAATAAAAAAAAAAGCAAAGTTTTGGAAAGACAAATGTTTACCAATAAAAATACATTGATCATAATCACGTGGTTCTGTGGGGGGAAAATGTGAATGTAAGATCGGCAGTTATCGCGTCCTCGGAAAATCAAAGAAAACATACCGACAAGTTACAATTTCTATTGATTTAATTTTACTGTAATTAAAATTGTTTCAAAAGATTTGCAATTAAATGTATTTCAAACGTCAAACTAGCATTCATGTGCATAAACATTGCTAAGAACTTTATAAAATTTTCAGAATTTAAAATAAAATAAAAAAACAATTAGAAGAAGAGTCTTATTTTGCAAAACAATTTATGAGATTATTAACTTCTATGATGTTGATGACCTTTATTCGAACTTAACTGAATTTTTTTCTTTTGTATTATTATATAAATAACTTGCTTCGTTAAAATAGCTTAACATCAAAATTTTAAATCTTGAATTAAATAAAAATCTATATCTTTTGTGCCTTTTTTATTAATGAGAAATTTCTTTTCCCTACTAATTTCTACGACATTTTTCACTGATTCAGACATCATTTTTTTTTTAAATAACATGCCTATTTGAAAATCTAATTTTTATATAAAAATCATCATCTAAATTTGCATTTTAGCAGCTTATTATGCGAGTCTAATTGGTCTTTCATTATTACCTTTCATTAAAGTTCAGTGTCAGGTAATAAATAAACAAGGCACATCTAATATACAATTACATCACAGAAATATCTCTGCGCCCCTCCCCACTTTAAAACCATCACTACCACACACGAATCGTTCACGAGAGTTTGGGATTTCGAAACCGTCAATAAACAAAACCCAGGGAAATCAAATTTAATGTTCAAGATTGACTAATTTTCTACGTAAAGGTTCCATTTTCTACCTTATAAATTATGAAATAATCCAGAAATAAGATCAAGGCTTTCTGGATGAGTGGTCACAAGCGCGTTAAACAAAATCTATGCACTTTTATTATCAAATAATCTAAGTAACTAATAAAAGAAACAGAAAAATACATTTTATCATGTGAAAATAAGAATGTATTAACAAATTACGAAGCTTACCATATAAATCATGAAATAATCCAAGAAATACAATTGAAGCAATGAAATACATTACGTAATATAACATAACAAAATTTTTAAATGCCTTTTTCGTATCAAATTAAATAACTAATTAATAAAAGAAACGCAAGTATATACATTTTATTATGTCAAGAATAGAATGCATTAATAAAAATACTAGGCTTACCCCATAGATAGTAAAATAATCCAAAAATAAAAATTGAAGCGATCTATTCATACTACCGAGATAGACAATGGTATAGCGCGCATTAATATGCAATTTTGTACCTCTTTACTTCTTCTTATTAGATCGGGACAACAAAATATATTTTAAAGCTTGAAATATTTAACAAATACGAAAAACTGTAAATGAAATATTTTCTTTAATATTAAATTAGCCCTTTTATTACTTACAACGTGAACAATATTGTAGAGTATGGTTTTTCACCTAACTACTCAATCGTACCCGAAAACAATTATATATCATTAAGAGATAATAAGAAGAGATCGAACATATGATAAAACATTTTGCACACTTCGGCATATCTAATATAATCAATTATGTTAAGAAATAACTCTAACTTTTGTGTTAATTTTCATTTAATTAACCATGTAAAGAATTAGAATACAAACCCGTCTGAAACGACGACCACACGATCGCACACAAATTTTCGCCCAATGTACATAACGGGTAATGTGTACTAATGCAGGCTTCAACTGAAATATGACGAGCTTATATTTTTGGATGAACATTAACTTTCGAATTACGATCGTAATCAAATTTATTAGTTACAGTAAATGACAAAAAGAAAGGAGATGCATAGTAGAGCTGTTCAGGATTAATACTGTACACTGCTTCATGTAATTAATAGCTCGCATCTAAACTATTTTCATAAGCGGAAGGGTACAGTATTACAGGCAGTCCGCAGTTAAAGTAAAAGCGTTAGCATAAGGAAAGGTTACTCACCTTTCCAATAATATTAAAGGGAGGGGGCTAGAGGGGGGTCCTTTAACAGGTTAACATTTTTTTTATTTTTCCCAAAACAAATAAAAGTAAATTTACAAATAATGATAACAGATAACAGCAATTTACATCAGAAAACAGAAAACAGTGATTTCAAAAATCGAAAAACACAGATAACAGCAGAATCTCATCGTAGGGCAATACTATTAACAGCCAACAGGGAATTTATTTTCTTTATAACAGTTAACAACAATATCAATTTTTAAGAAAACAGATAACAGCTAATGGTTGAAAAACAGTTGCATTATTAAAAAAAAACAGTTAACACACCTGTAAAAATGCCCAAAAAACATTAACAGAAAAGATCTTGCCCCCTTTTAAAAAAGAGAACAGTTCCTAACTAGAGATTTATAGTAGCTATTGAGTGTTCCTGTCCTAACATATAGTTTAATAATTGTTATACAATATAACGATTTAGAAAATAAAGCATCATCTAAGATACCAAGGTTATAATTTTACAATTCGAAATTTGCGAGCAATAAATTTAGACAATGGCGATATTACTGAAAGAATCAATGATAATAGAAGTTGCATTATTCCGACGCAGTCGGTATATTTTCGACTTGTGACCTTTGAACTAAAAGACGCTTGCCCATGGTAATATACTATGATGGAAGACAAGCTTGCATTCTGATTGGACAAAAATTATAAAATTCTCTGCGTTTGAAATACTCAGAAAAGCACCCTTATTTGCATTTCTCAATTATTATTTCATAAATAACTCGTTAAGTCCAAGATTGTCAGAAGACTTATTTTTGGAGTTATTTCCCCTGAATGACAATTTTTTTAAGAAGTATCAGTTTTTGCCTATTAAATAAAAAAAACTATAACAGCAAAAAGTAAAACTGTAAATAGCAAAAATATCTTACAGCAGCAAATAATCCTTTTTAATTTCCATTTATGAGCACAATTTTTTTTCAGTTAGATATCCCTTTTTAGCCGATCAGAATATGAGATTTGAATTGAGTTTGAGAAATCTAGGCCTGAACATGAATTAATTTTTTAACTAATAAAAATTTTACTCTAAATGTTACAATACAAGGTTATGTTATTGTTAAAGAATTTCTTACGTGTTTGGTTATTCAAACTAAACAGAGGCAGTTAACAAGAGACCAAAAAAAACATACAAAACAAAACAAAACAAAAAAAAAAAAAATTTAAAAAAAATAAAAAAATACAAAACAACGAATGTATGCGGCCTACGGGTATTGGTGTACTAGAAGTGTTAGTGGATTATATATCTATATGGAGAATAAGTCTGTATGGACCATAGCCATAGGTCTGTACGGAGCATTAGAGATCTGTATGTATGGACACTCGGGAATCAGCTGGACGATTTGGATTTTGCCGATGATTTAGCACTCCTGTCACACAATCACCAACAGATGCAGTAGAACTGATTAACACCTCAGCTTCAATAGGACTCAACATTCACATACCCTGAAAGTTAATACCACCAACAATGAGTAAATCTACATGGAGATCCGCAAGAAGAGGTAGAGTCATTCACATACCTTGGCAGCAAAGTGGATAAAAAAGGAGGTACAGATGCTGATGTCAAGACCAGAATCGGCAAAGCAAGAGGGGCATTTATCCAGCTAAGAAACATCTGTAATTCACGAGTCATAAGCAGAAACACCAAGCTACGAATTTTCAACTTCAACGTGTGAAATCAGTCCTCCTGTATGGTGCAGAAACCTGGAGATTTACCAAGGCCACCAGTCATAAGATCCAGACATTTGTCAACCAATGTCTTCGTCGTATCCTTTCCATCAGCTGGCTTGAAACCATCAGTAACGAGTTATGGAGAAAGACCATCCAATGTCTAGTTGAAGAAGAGATATGGAGGAGAAGACGGGGTTGGATAGGACATACCCTACGGAAGCCAGGTGGTAACATCACAAGCAGGCACTAGCATGGACACCCCAGGGAAAGAGAAAACGAGGACGACCGAGAAACACCTGGAGATGGGATCTGGAATCAGATGTTAAGCTGACAGCTAGGACAGAAATGGGGACAACTGGAACTAACAGCAAAGAACAGGCAGCGCTGGAGGACTGTCATCGATGGCCTATGGGAAAGACTTCCATTTGAACCCCCACTAAAATGCATTATTTCGTACGTAAATAAAAGAATTTGGCACTGGGTGGCAGCCACTGGTGAACCCCACAGTGGACACAGTCATGCATTGACAATTGGGCAATTGCGAGCCGTGTGAACTCCATGTATCTTGTGCTAGTCTAATGCATGGTGTATTTTTTATTGGGGGGGGGGGGGGGGCATCAATTGGAAGTCTTACCGGCCTATGCAGCAGGAGCGCAGGGCCAAAGTAAAAGTAAGTAAGAGATCTGTATGTAATGTAAAGGTGGACAACATTCTGAATGATTGCCTATACGTTTCAGTGTCCTGATTTCAGAAATATAACGGTCACAAGTGAATGATCCTCATATATGTATTTATCAAAGGTAATCAGACACGTGTTTATTGTTTATGTGCTATAAATATATCATTATTTATAGCGATTGGTTGTATTTAAATGTTACGATTTCTTATTATGAATATGTTAATGACACGGACTTTAATTAGCGGGAAAATGTTTCTTGTTTGAGTAAAAATCAGCTTTATGTTATTCGAAGCTCGTACTTGTGCAGGTCAGCTCGATATGTCCGACTTAGATTTAAATGACGACACTTTGCTTCAGGATACTACTCCACGCAACACAGAAGGCAACAATTCTACTAATCCTTCCGTATCTGCACCACAGGTCAGTCGTGCAAATCAACAAGATTTCTTTGACAATTTTGAATTAATTAGAACCTATTTTGACAATAAACTCGCTTCATTAAAATCAGATTTACTTACCGAGCAAGACGTTCTGTCTAAGAAGTTCAGAGATGAGGCGTCTATCCAATTTAAATCTGAAGGGAATCGTATTCAATACAGATTCAATGAGGAAATTTATGTTGGTCTTAATAAGATTGGCAGTCATTTGGATTCTAAAAGGTCTCCCCTTGCTTGTTTGGCCCATGATCT